>OU343224.1:374774460-374908935 GCA_910596185.1 Chrysanthemum makinoi | reverse complement strand
GGATATTCTTGCAATTGTTTGTTTCTTGCATTGCCGGAAACTAATCTTCTTCAAGATATTGGCATCTCCTCCGATTGGTTGATCTTCTATCATAGTTATCACTGCGCAATCACTATCACGAAAAAGCTTCTAAGTGAAAAGGTGACTCTTTAGGATACCCAACCCCCAACTTTTGGTTGTTGCTTCAAATAACGAAGATTCTCTTTCTGCATTCATGTGAGAGAGATCTTTGGTGAGACTTGATATCTAGCACATAGACAAAGCTGCAAACATAATATCGAGGCCTTGATGCGGTGAGATACATAAGAGAGCCAATCATTGATCTATAAAGCTTGACTTCAACAAGGTGTCCATCTTCATCTTTGCCCAATGAATTGATAGATTTAATGGGTGTAATGCCATTTCATATCATCAAAATTGAATTTCTTAAGTATACGTAACATACTTGTCTTGTGATAAAAATACCTTCCTTTGAGTTATTGAAGTCCTAAAAGAAAGTCAACTCTCCCATTGAACTCATTTGAAATTCTTTGCATCCCACATCGCTCAAACTCCTTAACCATGGTTGTTTGGGTAGCCCCAAAATGATATCATCAACATAAACTTGAACTAACATGATATCTTTCTTGTGTCTCTTGATAAACAAAGTCTTGTCAATAGCTCCCCTTCTATATCCATGTTGCAATAAGAATGTGAGAGTCTCTCATACCAAGCTCTAGGTGCCTGATGAAGGCCATAAAGAGCCTTAACCACCTTGTAGACTTTGTTTGTATGTTTAGGATCTTCAAAACCGAGAGGTTGTTTGACATAAACTTCCTCTGTAATCTTGCCATATAAAAAGGCACTCTTGACATCCATCAGGTAAACTTGAAATCCCATATAAGAAGCAAAAGCAAGAAATATTCTAATAGCTATTCTTGCTACAAGGAGCAAACACTTCATCATAATATATTCTTCTTGTCTATATCCTTGTGCTACTAACCTTGCCTTATTCTTGATAACATTACCTCTTTCATATCTTTTGACCCTAAAACCCATACGGTTCCAATAACTCTCTTCCCATCTGGAAGATCACATAAAACCCAAACCTCTTGAAGTTTAAATTGAAGAAGTTCTTCCGCATAGCTTGCTTGACTTTCTTTAGTCAAAGCTTGAGCAATATTCTTGGGTTCCTCTTGAGAGATAAAACATGTAAATAGACAGGTTTGATGGTCCTTATGATTCAGACTGTTTTGTTTATACACAAAGCTAAGTAAAGCATTGTGAGGTGTAGAAAAGGTCTTAGCTCTGTGTCTAGTCAGCCTCCAGTAGAAGGACCAATGATTTGATCGGAAGGATGATCCTTATGAGTTCTTAAGTTTGGAGACTGTGGAACTTCATAGTTATCCTCTAAATTAGTAACATCAGCACCTTCATTGGAATTTGGGAAAATACCTTCATCTTCAAATTCATCATCGGTATCTTCTAATCCAGGCATGGTATGATCATTGGATCGGCTAAAGTATCTTGTCAGCTGGTGCGGCGGTACTTTGTTCTAAAGTCTTGTCCAATCTTGTGAGAGTACTCTGCAGTCTTGTTCTTCTTCTTTGCCTCTTCATAAGCTCTCCTTTGTTCATCGGTGTAAGAATGTGCTAAAACATCTTGAAGAAGCATCTGATTAAGTTCCTCTTGATTAGATTGATCCTCAGAGATAAAGAAGATTGACAGGTACTTTGCGGTTGGGGCAACAGTACTTTGTTTTGGAATTTCATTACTTTGTTTTGGACTAACGGATCTTCATCGAAACGACATCGGGTCTAATATGAACTCCATGAACCACATATTGTAAATCTTCTCCACGTGCCTTTGGTTGATTTTCTTCTCTAACAAGTACATAGTTCATAGATGGAGTTAAAACCTCAAGATCAAACATCCAATCGGGACCTTTACCTTTCTCATTGTCTTGATCTTCTAAAAACTCAACATGAAGACAATCTTGAACCTTCTTAGTAACTTTGTTGGATACTCTAAAGCCCTTCTTGTTAGTTCAATAACCCAATAAGTATCCTTCTTCTGACTTGCCATCAAACTTCCCAGATTATCAATAGTGTTTAAAATAGTAAGAGGGCATCCAAAAGGTTTCATAAAACGAATGTTGGGTTTATTGCCCATCAGCAATTCATAAGGTGTCTTCATCTGTGGTTTAGTGGTGAGACTCATTAAGTACATAACAAGCGTATACGACTACCTGACTGAATAGGTAGGTGAGAATCTGCTAACATTGTTCTTCTTGCTTCAATCAAAGTTCTATTCTTCCTTTCGCAACACCATTACATTTGTGGTGTTCTTGCAATACTAAACTCTCTTTTTATGCCTTTGTTTGCACAAAATTCATCCATAAGTTTGTTCTTGAATTCATTCCCATTGTCACATCTAATACCTCGAACCTTGAGTCTCAATTGGTTTTCAAGAGCAATGTCGATCAATGCGGATAGCATCAAAAGTATCATCTTTAAAACCAAAGAAAAATACCCAACTGAATCTACTACAATCATCTGTTACAACTAAGCATTACTTTTTCTTGTTTAAACTTGCCCGCAACGAGTCCAAACAAATCCATATGTACTTGACTCAAAGGTTCTCTAATAGTTCTTTCCTCAAGCTTCTTGCGAGGAAGCTTTGTGTTGTTTACCCTTCTTGCATGCCAAGCATGATTGATCATTCTTGTAAGTCTTTGAAGGTAATCCTCTAACTAGATTTCCTTTCACGGTTATTGATATTCTTGAAGTTAACATGGCCCAATCTTCTATGCCATTGATGTGCCTCTTTTGATGTTGCTTTAGCCACCAAACATGTGGCTCTTCCATAGGAATGTAGACTCTTCATGTCTAAACTATACACATCATTCGTCCTTGGTATTCTAAGAACTACTAATTCATCATCAACAGGCTTAAAGTCGAGGAGAAAGGATAAGACATTTTGTGTCATGAATAACACAGGATGCTTTTTATCACAGATTTGTGATACTGACAATAAATTGAACTTTAACTCCTTTACATATCTAACATTCTCAAAATCTATAAGCCCTGCTTTGATAGTCCTTTTCGATAATCTTTCCTCCATTGGGATCATTCCCAACTGCAACTCTTCCTCCACTAATCTTCCTAAAATCGAACAGGGGATCTCTTTGTCTCTGTCATACTTCCAGAGCAACCACTATCCACAATAAGATGATCTTTAAGCTCCTCTTACGGGTTGCCACATAAAGAAAAGAGTTAGAAACTTTTAGGAACCCAAGCCATTCTTGACTTGTGTTCCCCTTGTGGAGTTACAAACTCAAATTCTTTGAGTATGTAATTACCACTATCTTTCAAATGATGATCGAGAATTATCTTTTGATCTTTAGCATGTGGATTTTCAAAACTTTCCGGTTTTTCAACACAAATCTCTTTTTCTGTCATCACAAAAACATCTGATTCACTTTTGGTTGAAAGTACTGTCTATCCCTCTGCGATTACTTTCCCTCTTAACCCATTCTGTTTTAACACTTGGTTCCTGCGATCTAAATCTCCTATGTGAATTGTAATACCTTCTAGGTTGATAGTGAGATATCCTAGAATTTCTATACCAAGTATTGTGATCAATACCTTGTTTTGTCACAGTACTTTGAGAAAGTCTTGGGCGGAGTTAGAGTACTGGAAGGAAAGTCTTGTGTGAGATCTGAAGGTTTTGAAAAAGGTTTTTATTGGTGTGGGTATCTATGATCCGGTGAGAAATTTCTGTGATTGACCCTATTTGAATTATTCCAAAGTGGTTTGTACTCTCTAGGTTTCGGTTGGCAGTCCGTTCTTTGGAAATTTTCTAAGGTATTTTGAGTGATGTTCACAATCCTTAATTGGATGAGTAGGACTAAAACACACAAAAACAGTTTCGACCCATCTTGTCAAAGTGACATCTTCTATGTCTATGCCCAAAATTATTGTGCCTTCTTGGTGATTAAACTGTTTTGACCAAAATTATCCCAAAAAGGTTTAGCATCTTGTTTTGAAAAGGTTTTGAAGAAGATGCTTGCTTGTGGAGCGATACTTTGATTTAAAGGTCTGCTTGATTTTGAACATTGTTTTCAACGAGGTTCTTTGGGTTTCAGGACTTAGATTGAGCAACTAGCTTTTTCCTAAACTCTAGACTGTCTACTCCAAAACGAGAAACATCAGCCCTAGGGGTTGATGAATGCAGTGGGATCTGAGAACAACATGATAATCATTAGCTTTCTTATATTTAGGAGGTGAGTCACTTAATGAACCATCATTACTAGATGTATCTACATAATTAATGAGTTCTTCATCACTAGTGGTTATATCCTCATACTCACCTTCATTCTGATTACTAGATTGGTTTTCTTCTATCTTACTAAAATCCATTCCAAAACCTAATCCAGTTTTAAGGTAGGCTCTTTTCTGTTTTTGAACATAAGAAACATGTGACGGACAGCTTCACCCCAAGCGGCAAACTTAGCTAACAAATCATCTCTTTCCTTAGTTAATTTCTCAATTTCAGCAATTTTGTAGTTTAATTTCCATTCACTAAGCTTTAGCTGATAATCTTGTTGTGCATATTTTTCAGGCCAAGCTACTTCATTAGTTTCATGTGCTAAAATTTTGGCTTCCATAGATTCTAAGGTTATTTGATAACCTGCTACCTCAGACCTAGCCTTAACACAATTATCTCTTTAAGTAAACATAAGCATTAAGTACTTTTGATAAAAATCATGACACTTAGAACATACCTCGTGATAGGAGTTGATCGGCCGGTCGACATCTTGAATATTGTTGAAATAGGGTTTCTTCTAGTCGAGTTTCCACACAAGCTCCGATACCACTTGTTGGATCGATATACTTTAATCAAACTATCTTAACTAGCTTGTTAAGGTTTAATAACCTCGGATAAATCCTAAGTTATTAACAAAGAAACACTGAGCAATCTTTATCAAGTAAGCGGAATTTACTTAACAAAGCTAAGAAGAATAACCTTTTATTATAAACTCTAAATCACTTATTATCTTGAGATACTCTATCTAACTCTAAGATAATCGACTTCTCTCTAAACACTAATTAACTTATGAATTCGTAAACTCTAAAACTCATAGACTCATAAACTTCATACATCTAATGCCAATCTAGGAGTCCTTTTATAGGCTCAAGGATATCCTAGTCGGTTTACAATTGATAGCCTTATACGACAAGTAATCTAAACATAGAAACAACAATACTTTCCATAAGCGAATACTGTTCTTTTGTTCTTGCAGTACTTTGACTTTTAGGTGCGATTACTTTGACTTTATCTTTAGCGGTACTTTGACTCTTTGACTTTTCGGTGCTACTGCGACTTCGGTACTTTCATATCTTCAAGACTTTCATGTCTTAAGTACTTTCATATCCCAACACCAATCTTGGTTGAAGGCACATTGTCCATGATTTGGAATCACGAAGGATGTGAGCAAAATGCCCAAGGGTTAGAAGCGAACTTTTGGTTTTGATATAAAACCAAAGAGATAAAGCGATCCTCGATTACGAACGAGTTGACTTGACGGAAGAATTTCATTATGACCTTGGACATATCTTCGTTGATTTCAAGAAGACATTCTAGTCCTATGGCTCGAGGAGATATTGATACCTTCTTCGTTGTAGAGGTGTCTACAATCGTCCTTCGTGGAAGTGGCCGGTTTTGAGATTATTGAACCCACGGACATGATTGCCAGGTGTGTTGGGTTCGAGAGATGTTAGTGTAGGCGCTAGTAGTGAAAAATCAAACTCATATTCATGCATTATAGTTGAACCTATAGAAATGATAAGTTAATAAAAGGAGATGTTTTGGTATGATAATCTAATGTTTTTACTAGATTTTTATTAACAATGGTATTTAACATTTTAACTTACTCAAGGTTTTGACTTTCTAGTGGATTATTATATTTAGAAAGATATTGGTTTTTAATCTTGCATGAAGATTTGTTTTCGATGGGGCCGGATCCACGGTTCTTTTACAAAAGGGATCCGGCTAGTATATCTTCTGGGTTCCGTGGATCTGTAGTAGCAGAAACAGTTTTGATAAAAACATAGGTTTTACAGTTTTTATACCACGAAATATGTTTTATCCTAAATTTTTATTTAGCATGCATACATGACTTCTAATGTATCACGAAAGAATACAAAACATATAAATTAAAATAAGTGATAAACACATTATGATAAAGATAACCTAGATAAACTAGATTATTAATAATATTGCATTTCAATACTTAGGATGATACAAAGGATTGGGTATATAACCCCAATATAGATTAACAACACAAAGTAAATGTCTCCGTATGTGAACTTCATCATAGGGAACACAAGTGCGATGATTGTTAGGGCGATGAGCACGAGTGCGATGTAAACCATGTTGATGACGGATCTTTCTTGGTTTCGGTTGAGATGGATTGAGGAAGAAGATGAAATTTTTGAATGAAAGGGAATTTTTGAAATTGGAAGATTTTGAAAAAGTGAGGGTTTGGTAGAGTGGCCGACGGTGGGATTATAAATAGGGAAAGGGGAATTTTTGAAATTCGTGTTTTGTTTTATTATTGGATTAAAAGAAATAAAACATAAGTTTTATATACTATGACTATAGATGAGAAATATAACACGTATGTGAAAAAAAGGCTTCCTAACGAAGCTTCATGTAAAACATGTATTAGCATAAAAAGATAATCATATAAATACCTAAATAGGTATACTTAATTATCAAGCAAGGTAAAAAGAAAATCATACCTCTAGCGCACTTAGGAATGTCTTTACAAATGACACAGCAAATGTCACTTAGAATATTCCCGCTCCTTTGCGTTTAAGATACCTTCTTAAGGAAGATATTCTTGTTACCAAGCGACTCCTAAAGCTTGGTGGGTATGAGCTTTCACTAATCAACATGACAAAGAAGATAAGTGCAATTAAATGAAAAAGTAAAAAAATGTTGTTATCAACTCAACATCCAAACACATAGTTTTGAAAGACATGGTGTTTGCTTTTATGAAAAACCTTCTTTGTAGTTTTCAATTAACCATGGATCGTATCAAGTTTTTAAAGTACAATATACTTCAAGAAACTTGGTAACGAAGCTCTGATGCCAATTGTGGAAAACTAGAAGGGGGGTTGAATAGTTTTGCCAGTTAAAACTTCCTTTTAATCTATTTATATCGACTTATGTCAATCTATTTGTATGTGTGTTGGATGTTGATAAACAAGCATATAAAGGTAAGTAATGAAAAGATAAGAGTAAGAAGCACAAAACCACAACACGAGTATTTATAGTGGTTCGGCTACAAGGACACCTTCCTTGGCCTACTCCACTCCCCGAGTCACCTACTCGAGAGTTCGTAATCACTACACCAATCTCCTTATGGCGGAGAAGCCTTCACAACGTCGCCTACCCTTTTTCCAGTGCTAGGCTAACCACCGGGTTCTTTCACTCCAAGGTGAACCACACATACACAACGTCGCCTACCCTTTATAAGGTACTAGGCTAAGTACCTAGTTCTTTCACTCTAATGTGAACTACACCTTCTAGCATTGGCCCTTTATTAGGTACTAGGCTAAGCACCTAGTTCCATTGCAATGGAGGAACTACTACCACACTACCCCAACGGCTCATCCCAAAAGAGATCTACTCCTTTACAACATCATCAAGGATATCAATATCCTTGGATCTAATACTATTCTATCTTGTACATCGAAACACACCATATCGAATGTACATCTAAGGCACCTTTTACTAATGCCTTTGACTAGATCTACAAGACACCTTTCACTAATATCTTGTGTCTTCACTTCTAAGCACCTTTCACTAAGGCTTCTTTGTCTTGACTTCTAAGCATCTACCACAAGTGCTTATCCTATAGACGATAGATACCCTTCACTAATATCTTCGTCTTGACACTTGAGACATCTTTTCACTAATGTCTTCAACACTACACTTCTTTGAAGAAAGAAAAGAATCATCAACAAGAAGACTTTAGTAGCCTAGATGATGAGGAAGCATGGCAACTCATGGACTTGAGCTTGCTTGACTTCAAAGGTGGTGATCTTGCCTTTAAGAGGAACCTAAAAGATCACACAAAAACAAAACTACAAACATAGATCTCTTGGATATAAGGTTAGTGAGATTTAACTCAGGGGAGAAAGTGTATTGAAAAGGGGTGAGAAACAATGAAGAAATGGCTCACTATTTATAGAGAAAAAACCCTACTGTTCCCCGGATCCCACGGATCCCTACCACAAGGGATCCGGCTAGCACAAAGCTAGGGATCCGTGGAACGCTCATGTTTGCCCATGGGTATTTTGGTTATGGGTCATGGGTTGAACCATGGATCTTTTGGCTAGATACAATGTATCTTTAAGTGCAATGCACTTAGTCACTTGGGTATGGGTTGATCCATGGGTTATGGATATTATCCATGTATGATATAAGCATGATGTCATGCAATGGGTTATGGGTCAAGATCCATGGGTTATGGGCTTTGGGTTGTACCCAACTACATTAAATGTATTTGCCCAATGGGTTGTGATACTTAAGTTTCTACCCATTTATATTACCCAATATACTACATAGTAGTTATGTATATATTTACCCAAATATGTAAACACTAGTTGTTGTACATATGTATTACTAAATTATAAAATCACTTATACTTGTTTTAGTGTTTTATGTGAAAATGTGAATATGTTAGAAACTATTAGTTCAAACCATTTACGTATTTTATTTGTTTCGTTAATATGATTTTACGTTTGTTATTGACAAAACATTAGAAGATCGTAAAATATAAATAAACGTTTTTGCGGCTTATTTGTATTAACACCGAGATTTGAGTGTTTGTTCCCCTTTCATGAGGTGTTCGGCTTTGTTTTATTCTATCATAAGGGATTTGTAAACTCATATTTTCCAGGTTATGGGAGATATCTTTTTAGGAATCTATCTAATAAGGTCTACTTGAGAGCAAGTAGAGTTCAAGTGGGTGGATATTTGATAACATCAAATAGTCCTGAATACTAAGTATCAATTTCCCCCGATAATGCTCGTTATTTATATCATTTATATGGATTTACGCTTGTTTTCCATTGTTTCCACTTCGGGTAAATTACGAGCATTGGAGCTAAAAAAGACGCGGAACCGGAAACATATCTAAAGATTTATCACAGTATCCTTTTTTGGAGAAGTTACGGTGTAACTCATCTCTCACATTACGCCGTAACTATTGCGTGACTAAGTATGCCAACTTATCAGAAGGTTACGGTGTAACTCCTCCCAAAGGTTACGACGTAACTACATTAGGTCAAAACGGGTTCTCGCCGATACTTACGCCGTAGCTGCGCATCACTTACGCGTAACCAAGTTTATTGAAGACTACGGCGTAACCACTCATTAGGTTACGCCGTAACTAGCAGATCTAGTGCGTTTCTGAGAAGAAATAGAAGGTTCGGGTAACTCCTATATTGGTTCGCCTTAACCCGATTTGGCCTACAAATACCCCACAAATTCCAGCATTTCTAATTATCCCATTCCACGCACAACACCCTGAGAACGTGGGAAAAAGCTCAAGGCATGTCTAGAGGAGCATACGAGGCTGTTTCAAAGGGAGAAGTCACTCCATTACGATAAGCATTAGCATTTTATATTTCTTTTACTTTCAATTCATGTATTTCGTACCTTTGAATATTGAATTGATTTGTATGAGTAATATGAGCGGCTAAGCACCTTTTGGTGCTAGCCTAGTTATGATTCCTTAATTGTTTTGTTTGCGTTTACCTTTACTTCCGTACAATTATTTCTAAGTGTATGCATGCATAGTTCATTGGTAGCCACCCTTGGTTCGGTAGTTTTGAATGGCGGTAGAGGCCAATTGCCTAGGAGATATGACCAATTGACCCTAGGTGAGCGAACTGAGACGGGAAGGGTAGATCGACCAGCGACCCTTTCTACTTGTGCGCTTTGACCAACTGATCACCTATCGTTTGGATGAACTTAAGAATTGGGGGTGTAGTGTCTAAGTTTCTAACGGTCGGGCACTCACTATTATGAATCTAGCATGTAGCGGTACTTAATGACTTGGCTTAGGGGACCAAGAACAACGGGACTTATGGCGGTCGTCGATTTCTCTGTGGTGGCATCTTTGATAGGTTAGGGCAATTGACCAAATCTTTGTCCTCTCGAATTTGACCCCACCTGAAGTAATTTGAAGTAAGTAGACGTAGACATAACTAGCTAGGGTGATTAACTAGGTTAGCACCACTTCTCTCTATTGATTTCCCTCTACCATTTATCTGCTTTTATTTATTTTATTCTGCATTAGTGGTTAATTAATTAAATTCCTATCGAAACAACTATTATTCTGTGACAAGTAGACTTAGTAATAATCCACCACACATAGTTCTTGGAACGACCTCGGCTTTACCGTTTACTACACTACACACGACCGGGTACACTGCCCGTTAGTGCACTAGGGTAGACCATAGGTATTGCGAGACACTATAAATTTTAAGACTTGGTCAGTAAAACCTGCATCAGATATTATGAGAAGGGTACTTATAATGAAAAGGCTATGAAGGAAGGTGGGGGTGACATGTGTCACCCCATGCCACATCACCACCCCCCCCTCAAACCACGGCATTTTTTTCCGTAAAAAATATTTCCCGCCAAAATTAATGCACCATTTAAGAAATGGGTGTATGATGTGGCATGTTGATGTGGCAAGGTGACACATGTCACCTCCACATTTCTTTCTACCCTTCTCATTTTGATAAACTTTTCATTTTATCCCTCGCTATATATATATATATATATATATATATATATATATATATATATATATATATATATATATATATATATATATAGAGAGAGAGAGAGAGTCCGGTTCTAGAGAAAAGTGTAATTAGAGAGAAAAGTGAGAAAAAAAGTTACAGGGTAAATTGCGAACACAGCTGGAACTTCATGGTAGAAAATGAAAAAAAAGAACAAAAGTAAAGAAGAGCGTCATTAATCTGATAACACACACACACACAGCCACCTACATCAGAATACCAGTTTCCTCCCACTCATCATCTACATCGCCACCACCACACAGCCACCGCACCGTCGCCAATCACCACCACACCACAACAGCATCACACCATACGTCTACCACAAACATCATACAATCACCTCTCAATCTAGTTAGTTTTATTGACAAATTGCTCTTCCTGTTCATATTGTTGATTTAAACATGCTACAATTATATGTAATTATCAATTCCAACCATTGGAATAACTTTTTAATTATGTAAGTTTTTAATTGTGTAAAATCTGTAAGTTTTTAATTATGATGTAATGGGTTTTTTTTTTAAGTTTTGTTAAAAGTTTATCATCATATCATCATATTTTCTACAAGATTTAGAACAAAGTTGATGTAAAAAAGCATGAAAAATGTATTTATTGGAGTTGCACTTCAGGTGTTTAATAAAATGTCTGTATAAGATTTTATAATTGTGATGCACTAATTTGTAGCATATGTGTTTAATATTGAATGATGTGGCCTCTTAGGGTATTTGTATGTATATTTGCATTATCAGAATTACAAGTTGGGGCACCAAATTGTATTAGTGCATCTATGTTTGTGATTGTTGCATCAGGTTAAAATATTTGTATGTTTAGTGAATCGTTGAGCATATTAGAGCATCAGTGAGTATGATTAGTGCATCATCAATTACATTAAGACATCAGTATGTGTGCTTAGTGTATCCGCTTGTATGTTTAGTGCATCGTTGGTCATAGTAGAGCATTCATTTGTATGTTTAGTACATCAATGGAAATACTTTAGCATCTATTTGTATGTTTAGTGCATTGATAAAGAGATTAGGGCATCAACGATTATCATTAGTGCATCGTCAAACATATTAAGGTATCAACATGTATATTTAGTGTATCCGTTTTTATGTTTAGTGCATCGTTGGTCATAGTAGGGCATCCATTTGTATGTTTAGTGCACCGTTGGAGATACTTAGGCATCCCTCTATATGTTTAGTGCAACGATAGACATATTAGGTCATTAGTGAGTATGATTAGTGCATCATCAGATAAAACTAATACATTTCAGTTGAAGCAATTAATTGTAACTAATTATTAATACAAATGTCACAATTAATTAACTAATAATTAGTTTCCTTTAACTAATCATTTTGGTAAGTAACTAATTTATATTATGTTAATTCAATTCCGATTGAAGTTGAATCATATGGTGGAGAAGGAACTAAAATGCAGTTCTTGACCGATGATCTAAGTGATCTAATGTCGCTACCTGTATCTGATGCTGGTATGCCAACCTCCTGCAATCCATGTGTTAGAAACAAATGAATCTAGAGGGTTTCCTCATAAAGTAAAATTTTCAGATCAGAACCTTCTTATGTTTTTGTATTCAAGGTATAGTAGTCTCTTTTTTATGGTTATTCTGTAATTTACTAGATTAGTCAAAAGTAACTAATTTGTGGTATGATTTTTTAAGATTATAAGAGCACAATAGAGTTCTTTGTGGCACATTTCTTGGTTTAAGAATGGAAAGAAAAAGAATAAAATAGTATGAAAAGGGATACCTTGTGGCTTGAATTGATAAGTAACTAGCTCTTCAGAAAACAAACTACTGCAGACGTTATAGTATTTAACAATGGGCATTGATGGACTCACGTCAAGACTGCCAAAGGGTAAGTTAAGGAAAGATTGTGTCTTTATCTTCAGATTTATGTTGTACTTTCTGTGCTTGTATTATCATCATCAAAGTAGTCTTTATAAGCAATTCTTTCTAGCAATAATCAACAATCTTCATCTTTTCTGCTACTCAGCAACATATGGCAATTTGTACATCAGATCATAAAGTCTCAGTCTATTCTCATCACTTCCAGGTGTGTAAACTCTTGTGAGAGGTGAATCATTAAAAATTTTAATGGATTTTGATGTCTCTTTACCAAAGCCATTAACTCTTGAGTATCCAATGTTTAGGTGTGTAAAACCATGGTACATTGATAACCATATGATTTTTAGCAAATCATCAGCTATCAACGGATTTGTTTTGTCTTTACCAAAAGTCTTGCCCTTTTGGACTAGTTAGTTCTTGCAACCATGGTGAACTAATTACTATATAAATGGTTTTTCCACAGCCTTTACCACAAGCCATTTTCTTGTGGGCTAGCCAACTCTTCACTATATCAGATATGGTGAGTTGATTACCATACAACTTATTGGCAAGTTGTCAACCATTCAACGGATTTTTGATATCTTTACCAGAGCCGTTTGCTCATGGATTAGAAAATCCTTTTGTTAGACATGGTGGATTGATAACCTTTTGTTATAACCATCTCAAAAACCATTTGTTGCTGTTATCTTTTGTTTCAAAAATATTTTGCACTTTAACAAAAGTTTGCTTATTTTCTATTAAAAATCGTTTACTGGTTTTGTGCTGCAAGCAGTACTTTGGTTAAAGTACTGTTTGATCAGCAGTACTTTGAATAAAGTACTTATTTTTCAAAATTTATACTACTAACCATACCAGTACTTATGCATCATCATCAACCATAATTGTCCATTTGATGAATAGTTCAATGACCATGAGAGCTGTGTCATTCTCTTCTTCAACCTCCATACCATGATCTAGCATTCTTCTCATAAGATCTCTAGTCAGTGGATATCTTCTTTCTGCTAACATATGGATCATGGTTCCATCTTCCAGCTCCAAAACATGTACTCCAGATTCTTCAAAGAATCTCCAGCTAGTAATTTCCCAAACTTCTTGGTTTTGCCAAATTTCATCAGTGCTTGTCTCTTCTATTTCCCAGATGGTTGTGAGATCTCCAAGAAAGACTAAACCAATTCCATTTGATGGAATGTGTTCAAAATATACTTTCACCAATTGGTATAAATACCACAAATCCTATTTGTTGATAATGCGCAATATATCCCATAGCAAATTAAACACTCTGAAACTCTCATCTTCTCTATGGAACATCAGATAATTTCCTTCTTTTGATTCTACGACTTTAAATGTAGATATCTTTGACTTTTTCTTTTCACATCGGTTGAGTAATTACCCCACACCCTTGCGATGTACTCATCTTTAGTACACGATACCCCTAGTTAACCCCTCAGAGTCGACAGTTTTTGCGGTTCTCATGATGTTTCGTTTTTCAGGAATATCAATGAAGAGCATTGTTTACAATCCACCCCCAAATGTACACCCAAATCACCTTAGCCTACCTTGTATGCAGTCATCTTTAGTGCATTATTGTTATCATTAATAAACCCTTAGTTCAATTATCTAGTTACTTGCTTGGTTGCTAAGTCGAGTCATATCTTTTGTACACAGTTTTGGGATGATTAGGACTCATGGGCTAAAGTAATATTTTATGGAGTAACAGGAAAGAATGATAAATTTAAATTCCCTTTGTCTACGTAATTAAATACTCCAAGTGTTTTGATCTTTTTAAGTCGGGTCAATTAGTGTTAGAGTAATAAAAAAACTCAAGTGTAGGGATGCTCCTTTAAATCCCTTATATTTTGATGTTATTGTAGAGGATGGTAGAGTAAAAAGGTATGAAAAAAATAGAAAAAGAGATGTTAAAAAAATGAAAAAAACATACGGTCTACCATCCTACATCTATCTTTATGTTTACGTTATTAAGTTTATGTTTATTTTGTTTCAAGTTATCTAGTTTTAGTAAGTCGAGTCTTTGCTTAGCAATGCCACGCTTTACTTGTTTGTAACATATGATTTTTGACTTGCCACCACTAAATATCCCCTATATAACAAAACTCTTTATTTCCCTACCTTAAGCATAACGTTACAATCTTTGTAAAGACCTCTTAGATATTTAGTCCTAGGTGCTTACGCCAAAGCGGTGGAGGTTTCATCTATTCCCAAGCTTATGGTAATCTATGTACTATGCCAGGTAATATGTATTTATCTTCCATTTCCATTCATATTATATTTCATATAAACCCGAGAGATGAGAGAATCCAAACACCACTTGTGAGGTGCTAGTTTATAATTTCCGTTCTTGTTATGACTATTGTGGAGCTTGTACTTGTTGTGAACTATTTTAAACCAATGTTTCATGCCCCCTAACTTATAAATTGATTGGTCAAAAGCACATTTGCTTGAGGACAAGCAAATACCAAGTGTAGGGATATCTGATAAGGATTTAAAACGTACGCTTTTGAGGGGTCATTTAAGCCCTATTTCGACACATTTTATATCCGTTACTGATTAAAATCATTCCTTTTCACTTTTTAGGTTTTTTGGAAGCAAAATGCTATAATGAAGCATATTTGGACGAAAAGGTGCAAAAACATGAAGAAAAAGACAAAGTCAAGATCGAAGACACTCAAGCCTGTTCAGCAACACCTGGTGGCATCCTATCCAAAGGGCGACGCCATTCCCTTATGAAGAATTGATCAAAAAGTGCACGCGACGACTCAGCTTAATTCCTGATGCTAAAGCCTGACGGTGTCACTCCTTATTTATGGAGGGCGTCACTCACAGTTTTCCATTTCAGACGCCTTAAATCCAATTCAGACGACGTTACGGATAAAGACAGACGGCGTCACATTTCCTACCGGACGCCATCCCATCGATGACTTGGCCAAGACAAAACCCTAATGACGGCGTCGCTAGCAAAAGTCGAAGCCATCGCAGTAGTAAATCTATATATAGAATGTTGGAATATGAAAGTACTGAAGATTGTCAAAGTACTGCTTATGTGAAGGTCAAAGTATTGCTCAACATCAAAGTACTGCAAAGCTTAAAGACGGTTATAATAGAATGTTTTATGGAAAGTAATGTTTATCTAGAATGTTCTTAGTTTAGTTTAGTATTACTTGTCGTACAAGAATTATAATTGTAAACCGACTAGGGTTATCCTTATGCCTATAAAAGGACCCCTAGATTGGCATTAGAGGTACGAGATTTTAGAATTTACAAAGTACGATATTAGAGTTGTTAAGGTTGTTAGTGAATCTGTGTATCAAGCAGATTCAAAGTAGTAATAAAATCGTTAAAGTTAAAGTTATTCTTCTTAGCTTTATTGAAGTAGTTTCCGCATACTTAGTAAAGTTATATCAATGTTTCATTGTTAGTAACTTAGGATTTATCCGAGGTTGCTAAGCCCTTACAAGCTACATAGTTAGTTTGGTGAGAGTATATCGATCCAACAAGTGGTATCCAGGCAGTGGAAACTCCGATTAAGAAGAAACTCTTAAACCCTAAAGATGTCATTTGGCTGCACCACCCCATCCATCACCTCACTCCGAATTCCTATCATCAAGAAGGGAGAATATGATCTCTGGAGCATGAAGATGAGGCAATACATTGCTATTACAGACCATGCACTATGAAATGTAATTGTAAATGGTAATGAAATTATTGAAGATCCTGTAGAGATTCCTGGACAACCTAAACCACCTAAGGCTGTCTTGCCAGCAG
This sequence comes from Chrysanthemum makinoi, assembly GCA_910596185.1. NCBI lineage: Eukaryota > Viridiplantae > Streptophyta > Magnoliopsida > Asterales > Asteraceae > Chrysanthemum > Chrysanthemum makinoi. The sequence continues at coordinate 374,892,426 of OU343224.1, read as the reverse complement.
CTACAGTAAGAAATCAAGAAAAGGTTCTCAACATACTGTTATCGTGATATGGCATGAATTGACTACTCAAGTTCCATGATGCTAAGGATGCAAAACAACTATGAGCTGCTCTCAAGACAAGATTTGGAGGTAATGATGCTTCCAAGAAGATGCATAGAAATCTGTTGAAGCAACAGTTTGAAACATTTACTATTGGTGAAAGAGAAGGTCTTGATGCTACCGATGACATTTGAGTCTCCTTAGTATGCTAGAGTTATACAAAGCGAGTATCATTGTGAAGATGCAAACACGAAGTTCTTAAGTTTGCCATCCGTATGGCATGTGATTGCTACTATGATCAGAGGACAACCTGGTTTGGACACTATGGACTTTGATGATCTTTACAACCATTTAAAGGTGTATGAGCATGAGATGAATGGCCAAACAAGTTTAAAATCTCACGGTATTTCTTTTGTGTCTTCTAAAAAGAGAGGCAATACTTCCACTAAAAATCGCTTATCCTACTCAAAATCTTTGCCTATCCTACCCCTACCTCATCACCAACAAAAACCATCCATTCTGATGAAGTTGTATGCTCATTCTTTGCTCATCAAGCCACTTTACCCGTCACTTATGAAGAAGATTTGTCACAAATTGAAGAAGATGCTCTTGAAGAAATTGATATAAGGTAGCAAGTTGCTATGATCCTGCTAGGATCAAAGTTCATGAAGAAAATAGGAAGATGCATTGACTTCAAAACCAAACAGGGTATAACTTTTGACAAGTCTAAGATTGAATGCTTTAATTGTTAAAGAACTGGACACTTTGCAAGAGAATGCAAGTTTGCTAAATATCAGGCAAACAGAATGATTGAGAAACCCAAGCTTGAACTAAAGGAAATTCCAATTCTTGAAACAAAAGCTTTGGTCGCCTCGAAAATCTATCGAGGTTGAATGGAGTCTTTGAATTTGATGAACCAAGTAACCTCTGTATGGTCGCAGATGGAAGAGTTTGATTAGATCACATCATTTGATGAGGAACGAGGATTTCTTTGCTATGGAATCTAGAGATAGTCTTGGAAGGTTTGATTGGAGCATGGAAAGTGAAGAAGAACCTGTTCTGCTCGCTATGGTAGCTACTTCACCAAGTTCACCCCTATCTCTGAGGGCAACCCAAAAGAGGAGCTTAAAGATCATTTAATTGTGGATAATGGTTGCTCTGGAAGCATGACAGGAGACAAATAGATTCTGTCAGACTTTAGATCTTATTTTGGAGGAAGAGTTTCATTTGGGAATGATCCTAGTAGAGGTAGAATTACTAGCAAAGGAACCATCAAGGCAGGAAGCATAGATTTTGTGAAGGAGCTCAAGTTCAATATTTTGTCAGTCTCTCAGATCTATGACAAGAAGCACCCTGTGTTATTCACTGACACAGAATGTCTTATTCTTTTCTCTAAATTCAAGCTTATTGATGATAACTTGGTGATACTGAGAGTACCAAGAACCAATGATGTGTCTGATGCGGATATGAAGAGTCTTAACTCTTCTGAAAGAGCAACATGTTTAGTAGCAAAGGCAACACTTGAAGAAGCACATCAATGGCATAGAAAATTAGGCCATGTGAATTTCAAGAATATCAACAAGTTGGTTAAAGGAAATTTAGTTAGAGGTTTACCTTCTAAAACATTCAAGAATGATCACTCATGTTTGGCGTGCAAGAAGGGTAAAAAACACAAAGCATCATGCAAGAAGATTGAGGAAAGAACTGTTAGAGAACCTTTAGAGTTACTGCACATGGATCTGTTTGGACTGTTTTTAGGTTGCAAGTCTAAATAAGAAGAAGTACTGCTTAGTTGTAACAGATGATTGCAGTAGATTTAGTTGGGTCTTTTTCTTGGGATTTAAAGATGAAACCTTTGATGCTATTCATGATCTTATAATAGCTCTTGAAAACCAATTGAGACTCAAAGTAAGAGGTATTAGATGTGATAATGGGACTGAATTCAAGAACAAGTTTATGGATGAGTTTTGTGCCAAGAAAGGAATCAAGAGGGAGTTTAGCATTGCTAGAACTCCATAGCAGAATGGTGTTGTAGAGAGAAAGAACAGAACTTTGATAGAAGCGGCGAACAATGCTTGCACACTCACAATTACCTATTCAATTTTGGGAAATTTTGCATATACTTGCTTGTTATGTGTTGAATAGATTATCAGTCACTAAACCTCAGATGAAGACACCTTATGAGTTGCTTATGGGAAACAAACCTAACATACGTTTTATGAAACCTTTTGGATGTCCTTTGACTATTCTCAACACTATTGATGCTTTGGGAAAATTTAATGGGAAATCAGATGAAGGATACTTATTGGGATACTGTACCAATAGCAAAGGATTTAGAGTGTACAACAAGGTCACCAAAAAGGTTCAATATTGTCTTCATGTTGAATTTTTAGAAGATCAAGAAAATCAAAAGGGTAAAGGTCCTGATTGGATGTTTGATCTTGATATTTTGACTCCTTCTATGAACTATGTTCCTGTTAGAGAAGAAAATCAAGTTGATCGCATCGAAGATGATTTCTGATACATTGTTCATGGAGTCAATATTAGACGATCTTTGTTCTTGATGAAGAACCTATACATTGAAAAGGAGAAAAGTCTTGATGAATCAAAATCCACTTTGTCTCGAGGATCAAGCTATTCAAGATGAACTTAATAGGATGCTTTTTCAAGAAACACTAGCACAATCTTATGAGGATGAACAAAGAAGAGCTTATGAAGAAACAAAGAAAATGGGTAAGTCTACAGAATACCCTCCGCGATTACTTTGGATTATAGTACTTTTGATCAAAAATCTTGCTACAATTAATGATTCCGATGATTTGTATGATCCTACCATGCCTGGTTTAGAAGACACTGATGATGAATTAGATGATGAAGGTATTTTCTCAAATTCCAATGAAGGAGCTGATTTTACAAATTTGGATGATGATCTTGAAGTTCCACAGACTCCTACATTAAGAATTCATGAAGATCATCCAACTGGTCAAATCATTGGACCTTCTACATCAGGGGTGCTCACAAGAACCAAAGCTAAAGGTTTCTCTAAGCCACATAATGCTTTACTTAGCTTTTTGTATAAACAAAACAGGATAAATCATAAGGATCAACATAAATGTTTATTCACCTGCTTTATCTCTCAAGAAGAACCCAAGAATGTAGCTCAAGCATTATCTAAAGAGAGTTGGGTTGAAGCTATGCAAGAAAAACTTCTTAAATTCAAAATTCAGAAAGTATGGATACTTTGTGATCTACCAGATGGAAAGAAAGTCATTGGTACAAGATGGGTTTTCAGAGTTAAGAGAGATGAAAGAGGGAATGTCATCAAGAACAAAGCAAGATTGGTTGCTCAAGGATATAGACAAGAAGAAGGAGTGGACTATGATGAAGTGTTTGCTCCTGTAGCAAGGATTGAAGCCATTAGAATATTCCTTGCTTTTGCATCATATATGGGCTTTCTTGTTTATCAAATGGATGTCAAAAGTGCCTTTCTTTATGGCAAGATTACAGAGGAGGTCTATGTCAAACAACCTTCTGGTTTTGAGGATCCTGCCCATCCACACAAAGTCTACAAAGTTGTTAAGGCTATGTATGGCCTTCATCAAGCACCTAGAGCTTGGTATGAAAGACTCTCCACTTTTTTTATTTCAACATGGTTACAGGAGAGGAGCTATTGATAAGACTTTGTTTATCAAGAGAGACAAGACAGATATCATGCTTGTTCAAGTCTATGTAGATGATATCATCTTTGGAGCTACAAAACAGTCTATGGTGAAAGAATTTGAGCAGCTGATGCAACAAGAATTTCAAATGAGTTCCATGGGTGAATTAACTTTCTTTTTAGGGCTTCAAGTTAAACAATCAGAGGCCTGAATTTTCATTAGTCAAGACAAGTATGTCTATGACATTCTTAAAAAGTTTAACTTTGATGCTATGAAGCCGGTCACCACACCCATAAAATCTATCAACTCATTGGGCAAGGATGAAGATGGTCAACCTCAGAAGTCAAACTTCGGATCAATGATTGGATGTCTTATGTACTTCGCCTAGACCTGATATCATGTTTGTTATGCATTAATGTGTAAGATATCAAGTCTCACCTAAGGTCTCTCATATGAATGCAGTCAAGAGGATTTTTAGTTATTTGAAACAACAACCTAAGTTAGGGTTGTGGTATCCAAAGGATTCACCTTTTCACTTGGAACCTTTCTCAGATAGTGATTATGCAGGTGATAATTATGATAGAAGATCAACCATTGGAGGAAGCTAGTATCTTGGAAGAAGATTAGTTTCTTGGCAGTGTAAGAAACAAACTATTGAAGCAACATCATCCACTGAAGCAGAATATGTTGCTGCTGCAAGTTGTAGTGACAATCTTGTGGATCGAGAATCAACTCTTGGATTATGGGTTCAACATCCAGAATACTCCTATCAACATTGATAATGAGAGTACAATTTGCATTGTAAAGAATCCAGTTTACCATTCCAAGACCAAGCACATTCAGATTAGGCATCACTTTACTAGAGATTGTTATGAGCATAGACTCATTAATGTTGTCAAGGTCCACACAGATGACAATGTAGCTGATCTCCTCACAAAAGGATTTGATGTTTCAAGATTTAATCATCTGGTGGTGAGTATTGGGATGATTAACTATTAAGCTACAATTAAGGGGAGGACTTATTAGTTAGTTAGATAGTCCTATGCATTGTTTAAGGGGAGGACAAACAATGTCTTTTCGATGTTTTTGCCACTGAGAAGAAAAAGGATGAAAAAGTACTGCTTTTTGTTTATCTGAAAGTACTGATACGAAAGTAATGCTTTGGAAAGTCGCTACGTGGAAAGCTTGCTAGTCTTATCAACGTACTGTTCCAACGGTCAAAAGATGGGGTAAAATTCAAACAAACGGTAACTACATTAATTGGGCTGTGATTTTTTAAATCTCACCTATAAATAACAACCCTTCGATTTTCCCTCTCATATTTATACTTATCAATCTTTTCCATATCTCTCTTCTCTTATTCACATTCACTATTCATCAAACTATTTTCTCTTATAACACAACAATGGCGAATCAAAACACAGTTAGCAAGCATAACATGGTGGCTAACTTAGATAAAACACCGGCCAATGTTCAGTTTCATGACATAATTGATTTCCTTGCCGGATCATCAATCAAATATGCTCTTTTGGTCCAACCTGATGTTATTGAGCCTTGGATTCAACAATTTTAGGCAACTGCTAGATCTCATAAGGAAGATGATGAATCATATATTCAGGCTAAAGTTGCTGGGAAGATTGTTAAAGTTAGTGAAGCCTCTATTAGAGAAAATTTGTTGTTTGATGATGAGGAAGGGGCTATTCGTTTTGACAAACAACTTATTTGGGATATCTTAAGGGATATTGGGTATGAAGGGTCTTTAACTGAAACAACTTTCAAGAAACCCTTGTTTAGTCCACACTGGAAGTACCTCGTTCATGTCTTACTTCATTGTATAAGTTCAAAGAGTACTTCATGGGAGCAATTTGGATCAAATATTGCATATGCTTTAGTGGGATTAGCTACCAATCGCCTCTACAACTTTTCTAGACTGATTCTTGATGGTATGCTCTTCCATATCTCTAATGGTTCACCATGGTTAATGTATCCAAGATTTGTTCAAGTTTTCTTGAAAAAACAACTTCAGGATGTACCAAAACCTTCGAGCTTGTTACCTGTTGTGGTACAACCCACAAAGATATTCACTTTCATGGCTAAGAAGAGTGATAAATTCTCTAGAAGGAATACTCCTCTGACTTCTTCTATGATGGAGATAGTGCAAGCAGTCATAGATGAAGGTGCTGCAAGTGAAGAACATGTAAGTTCAGGCTCAAGGGAAGGTACTGCTTCACCTTCTCAACATACTGCTTCTCTACAAGGTACTGCTTCACAGGAAGGTACTGCAGTTCAACCTACTCCACCTCCACAAGATATTGCTCATGATGATTCAGAACCAGAGGTACACCTACCATCCTCTCCCAATGATTATACTTCCACAAATGGGAATCAAACATCTGGAGGAGATGCGGGAGATATACCTCCTGAGGGATTAGTTCTGGATAACTATGTTTTGACAAGAGAATTGGTGAGATTGAAGAAGACTACTGAAGCTCAAGTTGCACAACTTATGAAGTTGAATATCAAGTTTAAAAGATTGTAGAAATTCATCTGGCCTTTAGTTCAACATCATAGATTTTGGGTGAAGTCACAACAGAAGAAATGAAGAAAAATTAAAAAAGCCTCTAAAGGTAAGAAGGTTCACAAGCAGTCTTCATTCCAATTTGGGAGGATATTGGAGCAAGAAAATTTAAATGAAGATGCTGAACATTATGAAGAACCAGAGATTGAACCTCAAGGTGAACCGGCTCAAGTTAATATTCAAAGTCTTTACCGAGGTATGAGCCTAAAGGTACTTGAGTCACAAAGTACCTTGGTGTACAAAATATCGATGATCAAGGTGCTTTGGTGATCAAGGATCGCTACTCTTCAAGGAACATATAGACAAGAGCGTATTACACCAAGGACTCTAAATTTTGAAGAAGAAGCTGGTCCTTCAATAGTCCTACAAGAAGAGGAAGCTGATACACCCAAAGTAGAGCACACTGCAAGTGATGATGAGACTGTTGCTCAAATATTGAAAAATCTGTCAAGACCAAGGGGTGTTAGTATTCCAGGAGTTGCTGAAGAACAACCTCAAGTTTCTTAACCTGCCTTAGCTCCTAAAGACAAAGGTAAAGGTAAAATGGTTGAAACTAAGAAGAAAAAGAAGCTCACTTTGGCTCAAATAAGAGCTATTGAAGTAGCTAAGAATGAAGAAGCTGCTAAGAAGTTTCAAGCTGAATATGATCTTTGAGGTTGCTCTACCAGGTGAAGGAACTGAACCTCGCTATACCGTAAAAGCCACTACCGTTATATCACAAAGACCACCAAGTATTACTAAGGAAAGAAATGCCATGATGGCTTATCTGAAGGGTCAAGGATATACTGGATAATAGAAGCGGAAGTATTTAGAATTGAAAGATTTATATGAAGCTGTTAGAGAAGCTTATCAAAAGCAAGTTGATAGTATTATTTCTTTAAAGATGATGATAAGCTGAAGGAGGATGCTAGAAAAAAAAAGCTTAAAAGGAAAAAGAACAACTGAAGATGAACAACCATCAAGGGTGTGGGATCGCAAGGGTGTGGACTAAAGATGAACAACTGATGATAAGTTGTCGACTCTGAGGGGTTAACTAGGGGTATCGTGTACTAAAGATGAGTACATCGCAAGGGTGTGGGGTAATTACTCAACCGATGTGAAATATATAATTATAATACATGTTTCAAACAAGGGTTTTCCTAATGCCTCTTATCATTTAGTTACTCCTAACTACACAAGTGTAGTCTCATTAGCGATCTCAAAGATCACAAAACAAGTTCCAGAATCTATTATAATACCGATACACTCACTAAGCATTTAAGAAGAATGCTTTTATTCCTAAAGATCTAGGGGCGAACCTCACATTTTTGGGTTTGAGTGGTAAACGATTTTTGTGCTAGTCATATAATTTCTATCCATGAGACGCTTTATTAAGACTAAAGTTTAGCTCGTAAATGTCATAAAAAAATTAAATTTGGTGCTAAAATTGCCCTAACAAATTTTTCTCATAGTTTATTACACAAATTACTAAGGACAAGACAAATGATCAAGTGGGTGAATAGTTTCTAAGTTTCCGTTTTATTCTCCCTCCCTACACTTATATTGAAAATTGTCCCAGTGTTCCCCGAAAGCATCAAAGTTATGATAAAGGAAGGTAAGTAAGGAAAAGAAACTAATAATCCTCTGATTAGCTCGGTAGGATATGTGTGAAGTTGCGGTTAAATATTCTTCCATGAAGAATGCATAAGTAATAACCTTCATCCAATGTGTGTTTCTTCTTTTTTTCCAATATAACCTGCACACTTATAAGAAAACAAACAAAATCTTCACGTAAAATCAGCGGTAAAACTATATATGACACACAACTACACTAGAAAGCAAGTAAGATATAATGCTTGTGGAATGGATGTTTGCAGTTTTTCTAGAAAACTAAGACCTGGGAATTCCCAAAAAATTATAAACTGCACAGAAAACAAAAACCGAGCATTCTTTTCTACATTAACCGACGCCGTCGCTTTAATCCCGACGCCTTCGAGGTTGTCCTGAAAAGTGGTTACAACGCGCTTTTTCTTGAAAAATTACATCACTAAAACCTAGAAAATTTCCAACAAAACATCCATTATGACTCGATACAAGCATTCGACTCTGACAAACACACATATGTATCAATTTAAGTTGTTGTAATTCTCATGTTCATGTTTTTAAGAACTTATGTGATCTTCCCTACACTTATTATTTTGTAAAATACCTTTATATGTAATTAAGACGAGGTTAAAGACAAAATAAAGCATTTTCACAAAGTCTAACATGAGAATAAACAATAATGAAAAGATATATAAACACATAAATAAAAATAAAAAACAAATATGCGAACAAATAAACATGGGTTGCCTCCCAAGAAGCGCTTTTTTTTGTTCGAGTCACGAGCTTGACTCTACCATTATTTAATGGATAATGGGGAAGTTTTCTCTACACTTAAGCTTAAGTGCGGGTGATAGTAGCGATACACACGCTTAGGGTGGAAATTTGCTATGTGAGGAGAGGGTGATGGGTGATTTATATGCTCAAAGGAGTGTGTTCCATTCATTATAACTTACCTAATTTTATTGGTGTAGCAGGTGAATCAAGTCTTTCTCCTATAAATGGATCGTCTTCTACCAACTTCAAGAGATTCTTAGTTAAGGATCCATCTTGACCTAATAAACCCGGTTTAAACCCATAATGTTTCTTGTTATCAACCATGAATGGGTGATGTAAGTGTGTAAGTTCATGGGTTACTCCTATATTAGCTTCCACTCTACATGGCTTAAAGTCTACTACCTTTATCACGCAACTACCCGGACTATTTATTTTGATGGGTGGACTGGGCCTAATTCAATTCCTAGATTCATATCTAAAGACGAAAAATTGGGTAAGGGTTTTGGTCGAGGCTCCGGTTCATCAAAACTAGGAACTTCCTTAGAACTAAGAGAGAGGTCATGACAACAAGCATCTAAACCTACATTCTCAAGTGGTGTTTCGTTCAAATGTTCTATATTAATCTGGCTTCCTGTAGTCTCTTCTACTTCTTCCAGGTAAGTTATAGGCGGTGTGTGTTCCTCAAGTGATAGTAAGACTTGTGGGCTTGGAGTTTTCACCTCATTCTCCATTATATCTAGATCTCCTATATGTTCATCATGTATTTTAGTATGATCTAACCCAAATACACTCCTAAGTACCTTCTTTAGCCATTTCAAGTTCTTGGTCCAATTCATAAGAATCGTTCTCAAAAACTTGATAACTATGTTCTATTTGGCTAAAGGATTCCTCATGCTTGTCATATGTTTTGAAATATATCCAACACATGCAACTAGGTAGTTTAACTCTAAGCATCTCACAATTTTGTTCGGATTTAGGTTCCATGTTCTTAAAATCTAGGTCTTTTTGTTCATGGTGCCTAAGGTTGGATAAATCCTCCTTATCTATTTCCTCAAGTTGTGATGTAGACAAGCCTATGATTTCATTCAAACTATGGGTTACACTTAGGAAGCTTTTCTCAAAAAATTTCCAAATGTTCGCACTAAAAGGAGTTGATCTTAACAATGATTTTTGAATAGAAGCCACACATGCACAAAATTCATCAAAGCCATCTAACTTTACACCTATCTCCTTTTGCTAGCGATGCCGTTAGGTCGCCGTCATTAGAGTTTCTTCTTGGCCAAGTCATCGATGGGACGGTGTCAGGTAGAAAATATGACGCCGTCAGTCTTTATCCGTGAGGTAGTCTGAATTGGATCTAGGGCGTCTGAAGTGGAAAACTATGAGTGACGCCCTCTAGAAATAAGGCGTGACACCATCAGGCTTTAGCATCAGGAATTTAGCTGATCCATCGCGTGCACTTTTTGATCAAGTGTCCATAAGGGGACGGCGTCGCCCATTGGATGGGACGCCGTCAGGTGTTGTTGAAAAGGCTCAGGTGTTGTTGAAAAGGCTTGAGTGTCTTCGATATTGACTTTGCCATTTTCTTCATGTTTTTGCTCCTTTTCGTCCAAATATGCTTCATTCCAGCATTTTGCTTCCAAAAGACCTAAAAAGTGAAAAGGAACGATTTTAAGCAGTAACGGATATAAAATGTGTCAAATTAGGGCTTAAACGACCCCTCAAAAGCGTAGGTTTTAAATCCTTGTCAGTTATTATTCTAAAGTGAATAAAATATACATGTGATACATTATGCGGTTCCCATTACAAATGCCATACTTTTTTTTTATTGATTTGAATACATGTGTTTCAACTAATAAGGATTTTTATTGTTATAACATTTGTATTTTTTGTCGTACATGACACAGGAAGTGAAGTTGGAGGTAATAAGACACCTAGAAGAAATTTACCTGTACACAAAGGTCGTATCCGTAAGCTGGTGCATAGTAAAGCTGAAGCGTAGGCTACTAGGGAAAAGAAAAAACATGAGCAGGTGGGTGTAGTCAAGAAGGCAGTCGCAAAAGAAGTAAATTCTATATTGTTGGGGGGGACCAAGGTGGTAAGGATGGTATGGTGAAGAAGGGAGGTGGCAAAAAGAAGTTAGGTTTCAAATACCATAATAGTAATCATCCTAGTAGTTAAATTATTACAGACATAATATTATTGTTTAGAAAGTTTTGAAATTGTTCAAGAGACAAAGGAGTTAATCCTCCCTGTCGAGATCATGTTCCATGGATTGGTATTGGGATGGGTCAAACGGGGTACTCGTGGTGCTTCCAGGAGTTGGTTGAGGATTCATGAAGGCTACACCATGCTGGACTCCAATGTCGGGAATATCCGGTTGGTATACATACGGAGCTCCATGCTAGCAGGGGTGGTTGAGGTGCATCTCTTAAAGCATCTGGCTAGTTTGATCTGCGCTCCAATTGAAGAAGTCTTGTTGGAGCTCTTGCACCTGGTTCAATGTACCTGAAAGCCATCAAATTGGGTGCTTAACCCATACAAACCTGTAGCCAAGCTATCAATCTCCTCATTGAAGTGGCTCTCCATATGATCGAGTCGTCCATCAATCCTTTGCAATCTATCCCCAGCGTTTATGGTAGCCCTAGCTCAAACCCTTGGGGCCTCCTACTCGGCACCCATTTGGCTACTACCTGTACCACTACCACCGGCTTGGGTTGCTCCTTCTCCTCTAAATGGAGCATCTGGCATCAACTCGGCCTCACCTAAACCATTCAAGCGATAAATCCCGTACTCGACTAGGTTGTTTGACCCGATCAAGCTAGTATCACTACCCCAAGTAACCAATGACAAAGCTTGAGGAGTCATCAACCCGAAACTCTTCGCAAGCTTACCAATCAAATGATCCCCTTGAATAATGGTCTTTGTAGTGAATCCTTTTGCTCCGAAAGATATGAATTTGGCCAAATACCAAGGAACATCAATCAAGTTCCCTCCGTCCATTCCATGTATCAAATACAAATCATCCATCGTCATCTTCTCCCTTTCCGAATGCCTTTTTATTGAGCAGGCAATGAGCCTATGAACCAAACGGCGAGTGGGACTTCTGATCAATGTGTATGAGGGGGGTGCCTTGAGTTGTAACTAGGAGTGGAAGATATGCTATTGAAGTAAGTGATTGGGTTGTATCCATCTGGCTTAAACCTCCAGCATTGGCCATAAAATTCATCCCACATAATGTTGCCAAAATCTCTATCACTATACAAACTCATCTGAAGCATAAACTGTCTTAAAGTCAATTCCCTTCTCACTCCTCAGAGTTGAAAATATAGCGAGATTGCATCAATGTCGGTAACATCATCACTAAATTCAACAGACGCCAAGAACTCTCTAACATATGCTGGTATGACGGGATCTTTGATTTTCAAAAGCTTCAACCAAGCAGAGCAAGTGAATAAACCTGTGTCTCCAGTGTACTTCACTTTGCAAAAATATTTTAGAGTCCTACATGCTACCCCGTTGTTGACGGATTCGAATTCGGTGAAATCGAGAGCTTCAGGAGTGTCAATTTTCTTTTTAGCAAATTTCTCAAAATTGGCCCTGTATGTTTTTCTTCCATCAGCCCCATAAGTCATGAATCGCACCCATTGGTCAGGGGTGTCATTGTTGTTTCCTGAAAGAAAAACACAGATTAAATAGTGCAGACTGATATGTAGTTACGGTGTAACTCTAGGAATAATTACGCCGTATTGGGAATTACGGCGTAACGCTAAACTATGGGTTACGCCATAATCCGTTCACAGAATACAACTACGGCGTAATCTAATCCCCTGATTACACCGTAACTTTCCAAATTTCTCAGAACAGAACCACGGTTACGACCAGCAATAGATTAAGCCGTAACCACCAAAATTTACCCAAGGTAAATAAAACCATAATTTTTATTTATGTAGTGATGCTAGAATGCGCCTAGACCATTATATTTTCGCATAACCAAAAATTCTTGTTTTAAATTGATCAAACCGACCCTAACAACCAATAAGGTTTTAACATGATTAAACAAAACATGAAAGAAAATTCATCTAAATCATAAATTAACAAGGTCAATAGCAACAATTAACACGATAGAAGCAAGATCCCAAAATTGAAAATATAAACCCTAATTGAAAAATAATTGAAAGAGAATCAAAAGGGTAAAGAGGGATCTTACCAGTCATTTAGCAATTGCAAGAGATGAACGAGATAATACCAATTAAAATTTTAGGAAGATTTTCACTGTAGCGATCGCAGTTAAAAGGATTGATAAAAACCTAATAGCTCAGCCGTAGCTGAGAATTTATACCATCCAAAAGTTACGGCGTAATTCAAATTTAGGGTTACGCAGTAATTAATTTTTACTTATTAAATTTTTTATTATTAGATAAAGGTTACGCCATAACTTTAATAAAATTTACTCCGTAAATAATATCTTCAAAGAAAATATTTAAAGATATATCAGAAAAACGCAATACGAGAGAGTGAGATACATACCTTATAAGGAACTGAAGAGTATTCACGTCTCTTAACATAGGTCAAAATTATAAATTCATACCTTAGATCTTTCATTAACTGCTCCCCGGCATCGGCGCCAAAAAGCTGATGTGCTATTTCATCCTCCCTTTAATATTTATAAAACTAAGATATACTAGGATAAACACATGCTAACGGGCAAAGAACCCGATCAGATGAAGTAAAGCCTTAGGTAAATCCGAATGTCGTCCCAAGAGAGTTGTGACCTTGAAAGAACCAAGATACTAAGAAATAAATAAGATAAGCTGATAATAGTATGATAAAAAGGATAGAATTATCCTAATTACACAGGAATAGAATTTAGGACAAAGTAATAGAAGAGTGAAGCTTAACCAAGATTATAGACATGCTTTGATTCTTACTATCTAGGCTCAATATAGTGGGTAAATTTCGCCAGACTCTTTTGGTCAATTCGTCTTAGCCTATGATTCCTAGACTCCTCACCAAGATGATCAAGTCACCTGGGATCATTCAGTAATCTAATGTAGCAGTCATTAAGAACCAAATCTACTAGACCTAATCTATGGAAACACGGCCGATAGGAACTTAGATTTCCCCTAGCTTCTTAAATACCTCCAATTATAGGTGATTATTTGGTCAATTCGCACAAAAAGAATGGTCGTACTATGGCCAATTCCTTCCATACTTCGCAACCTGGTGAGTTGAGGTCAGTTGGTCAATTCTCCCAACCTTCTAGATACTAACAAGATTATAATATTACTGAAACTAGCGATCTATGATAAGACTAAGTAGATATCTACAAAGAGAGATAAGGAAGATAAATAACATAAATATAAACTTGAGTTAATAACATGAATCCATAGTATGATTTCTAGAAAAACATGAAAGAATTCAAACTCGAATACAAAGGAAATCGTAGACGAGAACTTCGTTCTTCATGCTCCTAAGCCATAATTCTTCTTCTGTGGTTGCTTTCCCCAAACCCTGGAAAGGTTTGGGAAAGGGGAGATGATCTTAAAATGCAAAAATCGTCATGTATTTATAGGCATGAAAACCTAATTTGAGCTACAGTGTAACGCTATGAAATAGTTATGCCGTAGTTCTTCATAAGCATAAATACTGATGTCAATACAGAGTTACGGTGTAACCTGAACTGATGGTTACGCCGTACTCTTCATAAAATGTCATTTACGCCGTATCATAAATTGATTGTTATGGTGTAGTCTCATTACAACGTATCTCTATTAGCAAATTACGCCGTAGTCTTTGTAAATATAATTACGGCGTAACTTCATCACTTGGTTACGCCGTATTCTTTGTAAGAATAAATCAATCTTGAGCCTAGAATTGTCCAAATATCGCTTCTTCATAGCAAATTACTCCTGAAATGAAATAAAAGAAATAAGGAAGATTCTAATAACATTTTAAGCATAATATACTAATAAATGGGAAAATTAACACTTAGAATATCAGGATTATTTGATGTTATCAAGTTTCCAACACTAAACTCAACTCAATCACAACTCCAAAACTATCATATTTCCTTCCACCAATTCTTCAACAATCCTAATAGTGTCATAACAGTATAATCAACATAATAAAAAGTCCAAGTCATCACAAAATACATAAATAACAAGTCTAAATGGTTATAACTACTTACTAGTTTAATTGTGTGATCTTAGTCTCTACTAATTAACCAAGTGTGAAATGAAACTTTTATGTACATTTTATCATCAAGATCATAGCCTTTTAAACATTTATTTACTTATTGTTAACATGAAAATTTACAAACATGAGAAAGGGTGATATATTTGTATGTAATAATGAAATAAGCACTTGTAACTTAGATAATACCATAAATTGTGTAAAAATTATGAAAGTAATTTTTGTGACTTACTTGGGATTAAAGATGAGATGAGATGCACTGGAACACAATTGTGCCCAAACCAATACTCCAAAACACTTGTATACTAACTATTATACCCAAATATGCTCTTATTAAGCACTTACAATAAGCAAACCCAAAAAAAAAAATTCCTCTTGGCCGATTACTATGGAGAGAAAAGAGTGTGTTTAAGTTTTTCAAATGAGCTACAAGTTATTAGTATCCTCTCTTTTATAACAAAACCTAAGCACGGCATCCTAAATTATTTAATAAGCTAACATTAACCTACAAAATAAAATAATCAAATAGTGTGTCTTGTTTGTGGGTTACTCGGCCGAAAGTAAGGAAGGGGGTGTAGTCGCCTCATTGTCTCCCATGTGCGTAATATCCAATGGTTTAAGTGCTTAACTCATGGCTTATTTGGTCTTAGGTCAAAATGGAATTAAAAGCATGGTTTGATTATATAAAATAAGCTCATAGGTGACTATTTGGAAGGCATAAGGCGCGGCATTATTAACAAAAATAAGAAGAGAATGTGTAAAAATTTATAAAATGTATTTTGGGTATGTATTAGGTATTTAAATTATGTATTTTTAGTTATTAAATAATTAAAGTAACTATTAGAGGTGGCAATTTAAGACCCAATGGTTAAATTTGGGTCTAGTTGGGTAAATTTTTTTAATGAGATGAGTCTAAATGGGTTTAGTTTATTTTAATAGATGAGTCTAGTTGGGTATAGTTTATTTTAATTAATTAATATTGATGGGTCTAGTTGGGTCTAATAATATACCCACATGGGTCTAGTACAATATTTACATGGTTTAAGTTGATTGTTAACTAAAATTATAAAAATCACACACAATATAATTTTATCATTTTCGTCCGTTTTTCTCCGAATTTTAACGGTTTTTTACATTTTTGTCCGTTTTTACACGCTGCTCTGCTTTTACGCTTTTGTCCGCTTTACACGCTTTCTTTGTTTTTCGTTTTTACGTTTTCGCCAAAGTTTTTACGTTTTCGCCTGTTTTTCGCGTTTTTTACGATTTTGTCCGTTTACATTTCGTCATCGTTTTTTACGTTTTTGTCCGTTTTGACAATTTTGTACGCGTTTTGCGTTTTCGTCGATTTTTTACTTTTTGTCCATTTTTGTCCGGTTTTACGTTTTCGTGCCGTTTTACACGCCGTTTTTACGTTTTGTCCGTTTTACCGTTTTCGTCCGTTTTTTTACGTTTTGCATGCCGTTTTTTCACGTTTTCGCCTATTTTTTCGATTTTGTCCGTTTTACACGATTTCGTATGTTTTTGTCGTTTGTTTTTTACGTTTTTGTCCGTTTTTGACAATTTTTGCGTTTTTGTTTTTTCGTCAGGATTTTTTTACGTTTTTGTTTTCATCGGTTTTCGTTTTATTTTTTACGTTTTTGTCCGTTTTTTGTCACGTTTTACACGCTTTTGTTCGTTTTTTCGCTTTTCGCCCGTTTTCATGTTTTCGTCATTTTTTCGTTTTTGCCCGTTTTGCACATTTTCAGGTTTTTCGCTCCGTTTTACGCGTTTTCGTTGCCGTTTTTACGTTTTATCCGTTTTTACACGTTTTTGTCCGCTTACGCTTTTTATATCTTTGTCCGTTTTTTACGTTTTCGCCCGTTTTCGCGTTTTGTTCGTTGTTTACGTTTTGTTCGTTTCTACGCGTTTTCGTCTGTTTTTGATTTCGCCCATTTTAACATTTTCTTATGCGTTTTTATCCGTTTTGCATTTAAAAAGCGGACGAAAAAAAAAACAGATGAAAAAAGCGTGTAAAACGGACAAAAACATAAAAATACTGGTAAAAACGCTAAACACCGACAAAAAATGGACGCGTAAAATTAACAAAACGGACAAAAGCGTGTGAAAACAAAAAGATTAAAAACCCGCCTACGTGTAAAACGGATAAAAACATCAAAAAACGGCACCGGCGTGTAAACAGATAAAATCGTGAAAAAAACGTTAGAAACGGGGAAAAACAAAACCGACAAAACGGATTTAAAACGTCAAAACGAAAGGTAAAAACGGACGAAAACGTATAAAAACGAAAACGTAAAAAACGAACGAAACGTTAAAAAATTGACGGAAACGTGTAAAAACGGACAAAAACGTAAAGTAACTAACGAAAACGTGTAAAAACGGATAAAAGCATAAGAAAAAACAGGACGAAAACGCGTAAAACGGAAAAAAACGTAAAAAAATACGTTAAAAGCGGACGAAAACGTAAAAAAACAGACGAAAACGTGGAAAAACGGACAAAAACTTAATAAAACGGACGAAAACGTGTAAAAACGGACAAAAACGTAAAAAACCTGTAGAAAACGGACAAAAAAGTTAAAATACGGGCGAAAACGTAAAACAACAGACGAAAACGAGTAAAAACGGAGAAAAACGAAAAAAAAGCGGGCCGACGGGCAGGAAAGTGAAAACAGGCAAAAACGTAACAAAACAGACAAAAACGTGTAAAAAAGGACAAAAACGTAAAAGAACGGACGAAAACGTGTAAAAACGGACAAAAACGTAAAAAAACTGACGAAAACGGACAAAAAAGTTAAAATACGGGCGAAAACGTAAAAAAACAGACGAAAACGAGTAAAAACGGAGAAAAACGAGTAAAAACGGAGAAAAACAAAAAT
Organism: Chrysanthemum makinoi; assembly: GCA_910596185.1. Classification (NCBI taxonomy): domain Eukaryota; kingdom Viridiplantae; phylum Streptophyta; class Magnoliopsida; order Asterales; family Asteraceae; genus Chrysanthemum; species Chrysanthemum makinoi. Next base: position 374,874,724 of record OU343224.1, on the reverse strand, counting down.
AAACAGACGAAAACGTGTGAAAACAGGCAAAAACGTAACAAAACAGACGTAAATGTGTAAAAACGGACAAAAACGTAAAAAAATGGACGAATAAGTGTAAAAACGGACAAAAACGTAAAAAACCTGACGAAAACGGACAAAAACGTAAAAAAAGGGGTAAAATACGGGTAAAAACGTAAAATAAAACGAGTAAAAACGGAGAAAAACGAAAAAAAGCGGACGAAAACGTGTGAAAACTGGCAAAAACGTAACAAAACAGACGAAAACGTGTAAAAACGGACAAAAACGTAAAAAACCGACGAAAACGTGTAAAAACGGACAAAAACGTAAAAAGCAGAAAACGCGTGTAAAACGGACGAAAACGTATAAAAACTGATGAAAACGTAAAAAAATTGATATTGAATACTTTTTGTCTTTATTTACAATAATTAATTATTATGTTCCATGATGAAACAAAAAAAACTAGCAAAACCCAAAAAAACCCGACCCGACCCGACTCTTACCCATTTATACCCATACCCATCTAGACCCATCATTCCAAGAGACCCATCTAGACCCATACCCATATAGACCCATACCCATCTAAGACCCAAGACCCAACCCAACCCAACCCAACCATTTTGCCACCTCTAGTAACTATGTATAGTTAAGTTTATAAAATAAAATAACTACAAGAAGTGAAGGGAAAATAGTTTTTGAATTTTTGTAGTACTTTATGAAATATAAGAATGTGTTAAAAATAATTATTGGAAGTATTGGTACATTGTGCATGCATACAAATTTTGAAAATTGTTTACTAAATTAATCAATGTAAGTAAGTAAAAATGCAAATGTGACAGTAATAAAATGTGAACTGTAATAATGGCAATGTTCTAGATATATGTAGACTACATTTAGACTGTTGTCGTCGTGCACAAAAGGTTGTTTCTCGGTTTACAAGATTTAACTAAAAAGTTATACGTAAAAAGTACTCATGTAAATTTCAAAATAATTTATTTGAGTTTAATAATAAAAATTGACCTGAAAAATTGCGGGTTGTCACAAAGGGAGTATTATGCTGGTAATCTGCTACATCCCTCGCATAAGAAACACGACCAACTCATCAAAACATGTGGATTTCTTTTTTTTACATCACTACCTCCTCCTTCCTTATGATCACCTTATTACCATATATCGTCGTTTTCCATCACTGAATTTATTCCGTTATTATCAACCTTTTTCACATTCATAGGAGATTTGTCTCTTTTTTCTCAATTCTTTTTAAAATTTCACAAACAAAAATTTAAAATGATGCATGTATTTTCTAAAGCAAGCTGTACAAGCACCTAAAATAAAAAAATTCAACAAATACATACTCTTGAAATTCATATTAAATGCCTATAAAACCCATTTAGACACCAATTATAAATTTTATACCTTTTTCCCCAAAGAAACCAACTACAACAATAAAACAATATACACGAAAACAAACCAAAAGAAACCTACATAAAGTACATATGAAGTGTCTGGACAACAATCATATATGTTATTGCTTATTCTACCGAGATTATAAAATACGCGAAAACAACAATCATGTTCGTATGCTCAACCATATCAATACACTTTAAGTGACCATGAGATTTGAAGAACGCTTATTTGGATTATGTTCAACTGTGTGAAACTCGGTGTGTGAACAAAGAATATAACTTAACCTTCACTTGTTCTCACATTATTATGGAAAAAAGGTTATTTCTAACCAAGGAATTCAGCATATACAAGTAATATAGATTAAGTACAAGTTTCTGAAGCTAAGTGTGTGAACGCTACATGTGTGAACACTACATGTTTAGCTAGCTAACAAGTGAATTACAAATCAGTATTTAACGCAAAATAGGAATTGACTAATATCAACTAACAACTACTTATCTTGCTAAATTTAACTAACTACATTAAATAAAATTCCTATCATCAAGGGCAACTTAGTCTTTTTTTATTGATTTCATTCCGTCTTATCATACCAATGAAACATAATTAATAACGCCAATGAATAATTATATTACATCATTTATTACATTACATCGTTTATTATATTCATTTAACATTTCAATTTGTCATATCAAACAAACCCTACATGTTTAGTTAGCTAACAAATGAATTACAAATCAGTATTTAATGCAAATTAGAAATTGACTAATATAGACTAACAACTACTTTTCTTGCTAAATTTAATTTGTAAGTTGAAAACGTGCATGACTCGTGACTATTTAGGATCATACCATATGTCTATATATATATGAGTCGACAAGGAGGTCGCAAGAGGGACCATGTACACACATAAATGTGAAAGCTATCATATAGTACCCCGCAACATTTATTTTCAAAAAAACTTATCAACGATGCATAAAATGTTAACGACCATTAAAATTTGGATGTGACCATTTTACCCTTTAGAGGTGCGTAGGTGGCAAGCTTTTATGGTGTCTTTTCATCTATATCTATATACGGAGTATTTAATGAATGAAGAAAAATTTGAATGACACCTCCAAACGTCATATTTCCAACGTCAGCTTTTTATTGCATTTAATTTTTCAGCTACCATTCATTCACAAATACTCACCTTCAACATGTATAGTACCCCGCATCATTTATTTTCAAAAACTTGTCAAGAAAAATGTTTACCACCATTAAAATTCGGATGTGAACATCATACGGTTGGGCACATGGCAAGCATTTATGGTGTCCAATGATCATTTTTACTATAAGAAATAGTTTTGCTGTACTCAACCCTCATCTCACACACACTAAAAACATAGACACAATGAGCAACAATAACAACAAACAACCGCTAGACCTCAACGAATCCTTACTGGTATTTGACAAGGCACAACTGAAAGAACCTGAAAACAAGTGAACGTTATTTTATCTTAACTACATATAATTGAGTAGTGCCATTTTCTTCATTAAATGAGACTAAGACATTGCAGAATTGAAAAATCAAGTAATACAACAACCTAAAGCATGTTGTCATACCAATCAACCACAAAAGCAACAGTTTAAGGAATACAAGTACAAAATTTAACAAAACTCTAACAATCATTTAAGTGTATATATTGTGATATGCATGTTAATTCAAGGGAGCATTATGTAGATAATCTGCTACATCCCTCGTATAAGCAACGCGGTCAAATCATCAAAACATGCTGATTTCTTTTTGTACATCACTACCTCCTCCTTCCTTATGATTACTTTATTACCATATATCGTCGTCTTTATCACTGGATATATTCCCTTATGGTCAACATTTTTCACATACATAGAAGTTTTGTCTCTCTTTTCCCAATTCTTTTTATAATTTCACAAACAAGAATTTGAAATGATGCACGTATAATCTAAAGCTTGTACAAGAACCTAAAACATAAATTTCAACGAAGACATACTCTTCAAATTCATATTAAATGCCTATAAAACCTATATAGACACTAATTATCAAATTTATAACTTTTCTCTGAAGAAATCAACTACATCAATAAACAATATACATGAAAACAAACCAAAAGAAACCTACATAAAAATATAAGTGAGTGTGGGCAACAATTACATATGTTATTTCTTATTCTACTCAGCTTATAAAATATGCAAAAACAATGGTCATGTTTTTAAGCTCAACCATATCAATACACTTTAAATGATCATGAGATTCGAAGAACACTTATTTGGATTATGTACAACTGTATGAAACTCGGTGTGTGAACACAGAAAAAGGTTAATTCTAACCACCGAATTCAACCGTTAGAAGTATCTGGATAATGTACAAAACAATATTTAATGCAAAATAGGAATTGACTAATATCGACTAACAACCACTGAGTCGACTATATGTGAAAGCTATAATATACCACAATATTTATTTTCCAAAACTTATCAACGATACATAAAATATTAACGACCATTAAAATTCAAATGTGACCATTTTTACCTTTTAGAGATGGGCAAGTGGCAAGCTTGTATGGTGTCTTTTATCCAAGGTTGTCAAGATCGGGATCCTATCTAGGATCGTTTTCGTCTTTGCAAGATCGTGATCGTAAGATCGGATCAGGATCTTAAGATCCTACTCTAATTTTATTTCTTAATAATTTATGTAATTTTATACAAATCTACAAATTCTAATACATTATAACCATAAAATACTATGAATGTGTCATATAAATGTTGTCCTAAATTATGATTATAAAATTTTAAAAAAGATTAACATGTTGTTTTTTGAATTCTACAAACAAACAACCCATAAATTTGTAGTTTTTTAGTTTGTAATCCGAGAAAAGTAAGATCGGATCGAATTAGATCGTAAGATCGTATGGTCAAGATCGGGATCATATAATATCTTAAGCTTGCAAAGATCCTATGTAGGATCCGGATCGTTTTGCTTTGCAGTATCGTAAAATCGTAAGATCCTAAGATAAGGATCGGGATCCTGACAACCATGCTTTCATCTATATCTATATATTTATTAAATAAAAAAAATTAATGACACCATCAAACGTCATACTGCCAATGTCAGCTTTTTAATGCATTTAATTTTTTTAACCTTTAACATGTAGAGCATAGCTGTCAAGATCGCGAGTTTACACGTAAGATCGTACGATCTTACGTGCCCACCAGTCAAAATCGTGTAGGATCGTGGTAGGATCGCATCTGAGGTAGGATCGTAAGTAAGATCGTAGGATCGCATCGTAGGATCGTAAGATCGACACGCGATCCGAGTTCACTTTTTTTTTTTTTTTTTTTTTTTTAATCTTTTAAGTCCATCTCACTTGCTTAGGCAAAAAAAAAATACATGTGTTTTACTAATGTCTAATAAGTAAACCATTATTGTCTCATTTTCTAAATAAATTATAGTTTATACATAGTTTTTTACTTTTCTAAATAGATTATAGTCTAAAAGTGTTCAATAGTTTAATTTATTTACTTCACTGTGATTAAACTAATCAAATGGTATGTTTTGAAATTCCACTTATGAAACGTGATGAGTGTGTAAATACTCATCATTTTTGTACAAAATAAACTGCAAAATCATCTGAAAACACTCAGAAACACATCAAAATGATCAAAATATCACAAATCAGTGTTTTATGTGTTTCAAATGCAAAAATATCAAAATCAGATGAAAAACATATCAAATTTGCAAAAATTGCAGTTTTAGTCCCCCAAGTTTATAAAATTGTCAAAATTAGTCCCTGAGCCAAAATTTCAAAAGAAAAGTCACCAAAGGTCTTTTTAAAATCATAAATTGTCATATTTAGTCCTTTGGTGAGAAATCTAAAAGTTTTGAGAAAATTACAATTTAGTCCCTGAAAATCCAAATTGGCCAAATTTAGTCCTTGGGAATTTCAAAAATGTCAAAATCAACCCTTGGACTATTGAACATTGGCAAAACAAACCCTTTTGACTAATCTTCATAACTTACATGTTTGGTCCTTGGGAATTGGAGCTTTACACATTTGGTCCTTTGGTTTTGAGATATTACACTTATGGTCCTTTTGATTTAATAATCCCACTTAACCATTCGGACCTAAATAAACTACCCAAGCCCAAAATAAAATTCACTGGCCCAAATCACTTACCCAACCCCTTGACCCGACCAACCCAAATGTTTAAAATAAAACAAAAACCGCCCCCGGCTTGTCTCCCCGACACTCCTGTCTGCTACCACCCCCCTCCCCAAACCACCCCCAGCCCCCTCTACCCAACCCTTTGTCTCCCCCACCTCACCTACCCTCACCAATGCATTTAATGCACCCTTTTCCTGTCCCAGATATCCAAAGCAGGTTTTGGCGCCAAAATCATCCAATGGCCAAGATGGCTCAAAAGACATCCAAAGGCTGAGATTGATGCTGGGATTTGCTCAGAAGGTGAGAGAAAGCATTTTGGAACTTATAAGAAGACAAGAGGGTGCATCAAGAGAGAGTTAGTTTTTATTTTTAAAAATGTATGTCGTTTTTGAGTTTGTAGCATTTTAACTAGTTTTCAGTTAAGTTTTAAAGTTAATTTGTACTCAACAAAGATATTCAAGTGTATCTCAACTTAATTTAAGTATCAATTCAGTTCATGTTCGTTTCAAATTTTTATGCCATCTGTTAAATTTCTCAATCTCAAATCATTGTCAAATCTGTTAGCAAGTCTCTTTTCAAGCTTAAACAAGCTCTAATAAGCTTGATTAAGCTTTGTATAAGCTTACATTTATATCTCAAACAACATTGGACACTGGTCAATGAAAGTCAAACCAAGGAGCAAAACTGATGCAGATGTGATAAGGGTTGATTCAGCAGAATATGGGTTGATTTAGATTCAAATGGGTTTGAATTGATAGGTTAGGGTCCTTGTTTCAATGTGGCGGAGCCATAGTGGCTTTGGACTTATTGTAAGTAATTTTCATGATCTTTGCATACTTGGTAATTGTAGTTAGAAGTGGTTAAGACCTGTTTAATAAGTAGTAAGTAGGTTATTTAGAGTTAATTTGATCACAATCTCTGTTGAATCAGTAGTTGATTTTGATTTAGATTGTAAAACAGTGAGTAAAGGGGTGTTTGGATTAGGCTTTAAGCCTTGCTACGACTGCCTGGTGGTTAAAATCAGTTGTCTTAGCCTCCTTTAGCCCTCCTTAGTCAATACCTGTCTTACATTTGTGCTTGTGACCACTGAAAGTCAAAATGGGTTTCAATCTGTCTTACTGTTAAAACTGTTGAGAATTTGAAATTGCAAAACCTTATCTTGTGTTTAAAAGTCTTAGACAAAGCTGGTCTTAAGTTCATTACACCATATTACTTCATATCAAGTCATTAAATTGGATCTAAACTTCACCAAAGTCAACTGTTAACTGGTTTTCAAAAGTCAAAATGTCAAAAAGTTGGATTTATGCAGATAGTGCAGCAGTTGCACAGGACTCATTAAAGCTTTTTGGGTACTGATTTTTGGTTTATAAGTAGTTTAACAGGTGGTCTTTAATACCTCTTATCTGGTTTTAGCTTTTGTTTGCTAAATAAACTTTTGCATAAGCTCTAAGTTGGTACTTATTGCCCTGCTCAAAACTCAGTACTAATTGAGTGATTTTCTCAGCTTTATCCAAGCTTACACAGGATTCATTGTAGCTTGTTTACATCTGTTTTTTTTGGTTATCAGTAGCTTCCTAGGTCTAGTTTAAGTTTTGATAATTGGATTTTAGTTTGTAGCTTATTTGGGTGCTTATTTTTGGTCTGCAAGTAGGCACCAAAATCTGTTCTTAGCTTAAAATCAAAATCACCAAATCTGTTTTATTTTGTTAATCTGTGATTGTAACTTGTTGATTTCTGTTTGATTTGGTCATATTTAGTATATCATAGCTTCTGTCAGCAGTAGGTAGCTTGTTTGGCTCATTTGCGTATCAAGTGCTTATTTCAATAAGCACTTGTTTCATCAGATTCATTTTCTTGCAAGCAACCACCTGTTTTTCCAATTTTCATAGCTTCTTAATATTATTTTAGAGTTTCCCTGAAATTTTCAGATTTTTCCTAGCTGTTTTGATATTTTTCTTGATTTTAATTAGTTTTTAGCACTTTTTAAATAGCATTTAATACAAAAAATTCAGAAAAGGTTCAAAAAAATAAGTTTTCATTTTTCTTAGGCTTAGATAAATATAAAAAGTGAAAAAAGTAATTTTCCATATTTTTCATAGTTCATTTGGTAATTTTTAGTGATTTAATTAGTTTTTAATAGTTTAAAATTCCTTGAAAATAGAAAAATAGTCATAAAAATACAAAAATAGTTTTGAAAAGTCTATTTTGATATTTTAGACTTTTCCAAGTCTTAATCTTATTTTTCTAGCCTAATTTCTTATTTACTTGTATTTTAGGTAATTAATTAATAGTTAAAAATAGTTTTTAATTAGATAATTAGTTTTAAAAATAATTTTCTTTTTCTATAAATTTTCTTTTATCATTAGGATTGTAAAAACATCATTTTTATATTTTTAGGGTTAATATTGATTTAGTTTCACTTTTTATTTTGTACGTCACGTAGATTTTAATTTCAGTTTCGTAAAATCATAAAAACAAAAACATCATTTTAATTTTAGTGATAGCGTTTATTTAATAGGTTTTGTCTTTTTAATTTCCTCTCATTTGCATTTTAGCCTTTGTATTTGTTTGGTGTTTCTGTAGTTATAATCTCAAATATCCTTTTTCGTTCAAACTTCTCGATCACTATACGTTGATTGATCCATTGCATAGCTCGCTGGGACATAACGACCCGGGGAGACTCTATACGCCTCTGATCCTCATTGATTTCGTGCCTGAGCCGTTTTAAGCTTGTTACGGTCCGCCATTCACAAGTGGCGGGCTTGTGTGATAAAGCTTGACGGTTTTGCGCAGATCAAATTTTTGCCGCCCTGGTGAGAGTTGTGTGATCTATTTTCCGTGTAGCAGATTAGTTGTTTGAATCCTCACTCTTTGTTTATATCATCCATCTCTGTATATATATATATCCATATTTTCTTCTAAAAAATCCAAAACCCAAAACAACCAAAACGTATAAAACACAAAAATATTTTTCCTTTTGTTTCTATATATGTATCAAAAATACAAAAAGAATCGTCGCTTTTAATAATTAACAACTTAAAAGATTACCACCGCAAACCAAGGCAGTGCACTACCTAACTGTGGGTGCGACCATAATAAGTTCCCGAACTAAAGATTTAAAACTTGCCTTTGTGTCCTTGTGATTGGTGTACCCTTTTCAAAGAAGCCATTCATCTTGGATTATTGGTTAAGTTCACTGTTGTTTTGCCTCGATTTTGTGTTAATTGATTTTGTTGTGATATCGACGTTTCAGAACCAGAAAACCCATAAATACTCTTCTCACCCCATTTTTTACAAAACGTCTTCATAATTCTCATCATCATCTGAAAGATTTTCATAATTCCATTTCTCTCCTTAACTCTGAGTTCCCTTAGAGTTAACTCTTGTGTATGCGCACTCGCTCTTCTAGATCTGTGAGCCCATTTCGTGAGCTTGTCAAGAGTCCAAGAAGGCGTGTTCGTGAGATTTTCGCTCCAGCAGTCGGATCTGAGATCCGGATTTGTTCGCACTACTCCCGTTGTAATGGCGGATGAGATTCCTATGTGCGAGCTTCTCCGTGCACCCATCGACGGGTATGGAGATGCTATCGTTGTGCCGCCCATCGTGGTGAAAACTTTGAACTCAAGACCGGTTCTGAATCTTGTAACCTCTAATCAATTCTTCGGTTTTGAGCGGGACGATCCTCATGCTCATATTCGATGGTTTAACAAGATTGCATCTACCATCAAATACAAGAATGTCCCCACCGATGTGTTAAGCTTCTTCTCGTTCCGTTTTTCTCTTGAGGGGCAAGCCCGGATTTGGCTTGAAAAGCAACCCCCTAAATCAATAGAGACATGGGAAGATCTGGTGAAGAAATTTGTGAATGAATTCTATCCACCTTCCAAGACCACGAGTCTTAAAAATGAAATCATCAAGTTCACCGAAGTTTGATGAATCCTTCAGTGAATCGTGGGATCGTTTCAAGGAATTGCTTCGCAAATGTCCTCACCACGGTTTCTCCGAGTTGATGCAACTCGATACTTTCTACAATGGAGTGAGTCAATCTGACCAAGATTCTCTCAATTCCTCCGCGGGAGGAAATTTCCTAAGCAAAACTGTCAAAGAAGCTTTAGCGATAATCGAAAACAAGTCTAAAGTCCGCACTCGCAAGCAAGCCGGTTGTTTCCCAAGTCAGTGTTGGTCCTTCTTCTTCTTCATCGCCCGTGAGTCAGTCTAGCACCGATGCTAAGATTGATAAACTCACGGAAGCTATCCAAGCTTTGATTCTCTCAAATCAAAAGAAAGTCTCTTTTCCACAAACTTCATCTCCTGCTGAAGTTAAGAAAGTGGAAGTCTGTGTTACCTGTGGTGGCCCCCATGCTTACTATAACTGTATGGCCACCGATGGTAACCCCTTTGAAGCCAATGCTGTGGGCGGGATGTCTAATCAAGGAGGCAATCAATATCGTGCTCCTGTAGACCCGAACCACCGTCCCAACCACTACTCTGGACCTCCCGGTTTCAATCAAAACCAAAACCGTAATCAGAATCAGAATAGACCAAACCAAGGTTTTCAAAACCAAGGTCATTTCAATCAAAACAACGGTTTTCAAAATCAGAATCAAAATTTCCAACATCAAGGAAATTACAATAGAAACCCAGGTCAGGGAAATTTCAACCAAGGGTATTTTCATGGCAATAATCAAGGGAATTTTCAGAATCAAGGCCCTAATCCTAACAATAGAGGCCAGAATTTCCCTGTGCAAAATCAAGCCATTGTTCCAACTGGGCCATCATCTGATGAGTTGTTGAAACAATTCATGAAATCCCAAGAAGAAATGAATCGGTTGTTGGTTAGCCAGATTGCTGACATCAAGAAGTCTTTAAATGATCGACCCGGGCTCATACTCTACCTAGCAACACGATCGCTAATCCGAGGGGCGATGCAAAGGCGATCACAACCCGAAGTGGTGCTTCTTATTCTGGACCCGCTGTTCCTACTACCTCTTCTTCCTCTCTCCCGAAGGTAGTGGAAAGCGAACCTGAGGCGACAAAGGACAAGGAACTTCCTACTAATAACGGAAGTGCCAATAATGTCCATCCTCAGGTTGTCCCCAAAACCAATCCTGGAGTTGTTTTTGAACCTCCAGTTGTTGACCCTAAATCCAAAACTTCTATTCCTTACCCCTCACGCTTACATGAGCAAAAGCTCCGCGAGAAAGCTAGTCATCAGATGGAAAAATTCTTTCAAATTTTCCAAGAGCTACACTTTGACATAAGCTTCGCGGATGCCATCATGTTAATGCCCAAGTTTGCATCTACTCTGAAACATATGTTGAGCAACAAAGAGAAGCTGTTCGAAATGGCTAAAACTCCTTTGAACGAAAATTGCTCAGCAGTCTTGTTAAAGAAGCTTCCCGAGAAGCTAGGAGATCCCGGAAAATTTCTTCTTCCTTGTGTTTTTCCTGGGATGATTGAATGCTTTGCCCTTGCCGATCTTGGTGCAAGCATCAATCTGATGCCGTATTCACTATGGAAGAAACTTTCTTGAACTTATTCCTACCTGCATGACTCTTGAGCTTGCAGATCGTTCTATCTCGCGTCCTCTTGGCATCGCCGAGGATGTATTTGTGAAAGTAGGAAAGTTCCATTTTCCAGCTGACTTCGTTGTTGTTGATTTCGATGCTGACCCTCGAGTTCCTCTCATTGTTGGGCGGGGATTCCTGAGGACGGGCCGTGCTCTTATTGATGTGTTTGAGCAAGAGATCACTCTACGTGTGGGTAATGAAGCTGTTACCTTTAACCTCGATCAGACTTCGAGGTACTCCTCAAATTATGATACTGAATCAATTAATCGAGTCGATTTAATTGATATTGCTTCAGAGGAGTACTCTCAAGAGTTTCTTGGTTATCTTCATAATTCTGTGAGTAGGAATTCCAATTCAGAGGAGTACTCTCAAGAGTTTCTTGGTTATCTTCATAATTCTGTGAGTAGGAATTCCAATTCCACCACATCTTCTCAACCTATCATTGCCGACTCTTCCTCCTCTCTCACTCCGTTTGAGGGAGGTGACTTCCTTCTGGAAGAGATCGATGAATTTCTTACTACTGATGAATCAATTCCGCCTGGAATTGATGGTGTGTATGATTCGGAGGGGATATTCTTTATCTTGAGCAATTGCTTAATGAAGATCCATTACCTTCACTCCCTCCGAAAGAAATCACGATTGAGGAAATCAAATCAGTGCAATCATCATGAAGAATTTCCCGAGGTTGAACTAAAGGACCTACCTCCTCATCTTGAGTATGCATTCTTGGAGGGTGATGATAAATTACCCGTCATAATTGCTAAAGACTTGAATGAGGAGGAGAAGACTGCTCTCATAAAGGTCTTGAAGTCACACAAGCAAGCAATTGCTTGGAAACTCTCCGACTTTAAGGGTATCAACCCCGAAGTTTGTACTCACAAAATCTTAATGGAGGATGACTTCAAACCAGCAGTCCAAAGTCAGAGAAGGGTGAATCCTAAGATTCACGAGGTTATTAAACAAGAGGTTCTCAAACTTCTTGATGCCGGTCTGATTTACCCGATCTCGATAGTCCTTGGTTAGCCCAATTCATTGCGTTCCAAAAAAGGGTGGCATTACTGTTGTCACGAATGAAGAAAACGAGTTGATTCCAACTCGATTGGTTACGGATGGCGTGTGCATTGACTATCGAAAGTTAAACGAAGCCACCCGTAAAGACCATTTTCCTCTACCCTTCATGGACCAGATGCTTGAGAGATTAGCAGGGAACGAGTACTATTGTTTCCTTGATGGTTTCTCGGGTTACTTTCAGATCCCCATTGATCCGCTGGATCAAGAGAAAACCACATTCACCTGCCCATACGGGACGTTTGCCTATAGACGTATGCCTTTTGGCTTATGTAATGCTCCTGGCACGTTCCAAAGATGTATGATGGCCATTTTCCACGACATGATCGGGGAAACTATGGAGGTGTTTATGGATGACTTCTCGGTCATTGGGGACTCGTTTCAGACCTGTCTCTCCCACTTAGACAAAATGCTAAAAAGGTGTGAAGACACCAATCTATGTCTAAACTGGGAGAAGAGCCACTTTATGGTCAAAGAGGGCATTGTCCTTGGCCATAAGATTTCTAAGAATGGGATTGAGGTAGATAGAGCAAAAGTTGATGTCATTGCTAAACTACCTCATCCTACTACTGTTAAAGGTGTTAGGAGTTTTCTAGGTCATGCCGGGTTTTATCGTAGATTCATTCAAGATTTCTCTAAAATCGCCCGGCCTATGACCCATCTTCTCGAAAAAGATGCTCCTTTCATCTTCTCTCCTGAGTGCATCGAAGCTTTTGAAACACTTAAGAAAAAGCTTTCGGAAGCACCCATTCTAGTTGCCCCCGACCTGACTTACCCTTCGAGCTCATGTGCGATGCAAGTGACTTTGCAATCGGTGCAGTCTTGGGGCAACGCAAAACCAAGCATTTCCAGCCAATCCACTACGCGAAGCAAAACTATGATGAAGCTAGACCCATTACACCACTACGGAAAAAGAATTATTAGCGGTGGTGTATGCGTTTGAGAAATTTCGGCCATATCTTATCTTGACCAAATGCGTGGTGTATACGGATCACTCGGCACTCAAATATCTCTTTGCAAAACAAGATGCAAAGCCGAGATTGCTCCGTTGGGTTCTCCTCCTACAAGAATTTGATATCATTATTCGTGATAAAAAAGGAGCTGAGAACCTGGCTGCTGATCATCTGTCCCGATTAGAGAACCCTCACCAGGATGTGTTTGAGAAAAAGGAAATTAATGAAACATTTCCCCTCGAAACACTCAATATGGTTTCTTTTCGTGGAGACTCATCTACCCCATGGTTTGCTGACCTTGCAAATTACCATGCGGGTAACTTTGTGGTGAAAGGGATGTCGTCCCAACAGAAAAATAAATTCTTTAAAGATGTGAAACATTATTTCTGGGACGACCCCTACTTGTTTAAAATCTGTGCGGATCAAGTCATCCGACGATGTGTATATGGTCAGGAAGCCGTTGACATTCTCAAGGCTTGCCATTCTGACCTACCGGGGACATCATAGCCCCAACTACACCGCCAAGAAGGTGTTTGATTCGGGATTCTATTGGCCCACGATCTACAAGGATGCCCATGAATTCGTCAAAACCTGTGATGCTTGTCAACGTCCACGGGAATATCTCACAAAGGAATGAAATGCCGCAAAACGCCATTCAAGTGTGTGAGATTTTTGACATCTGGGGTATTGACTTTATGGGGCCATTTCCTTCTTCCCATGGTAACAAATACATTCTCGTGGCCGTTGACTACTTGTCGAAATGGGTTGAAGCTAAGGCTTTACCCACCAACGATGCCCGAGTTGTTGTGAAATTCTTGAAGTCTCTCTTTGCTAGGTTTGGAACTCCACGAGCCATCATCAGTGATCGTGGTACGCATTTCTGCAATGACCAATTTGCAAGAGTCATGCAAAAATATGGTGTAACTCACCGTACTCTATATGCGTACCACCCACAAACAAGTGGGCAAGTGGAAGTTTCCAACCGGGGATAAAGAATTCGGAGAGGACGGTTGGCGAAAACCGTGCCTCTTGGTCGGATAGGTTAGATGACGCACTCGGGCCTTCCGCGATACTTACAAAACACCCATCGGGTGCACTCCATACAAGCTGGTGTACGGAAGGCGTGTCATCTACCTAGAGCTCGGCACAAGGCATACTGGGCCTTGAAGCATGCTAACTTTGAAATTCAGACAGCTGGTGATCACCGGAAAGTTCAAATGAATGAATTAAATGAACTCCGTGATCAAGCTTACGAGAACTCTTTGATCTATAAACAAAAGACAAAGAAGATTCATGACTCAAAAATCAAGAACCGCGTTTTTAACGTTGGTGATCGAGTCCTTCTTTTCAATTCAAGATTGAAGATTTTCTCGGAAAGCTCAAACCCGCCTGGTCTGGACCATTTACCATCACTAAGGTTTATCCTTATGGCACCATTGAGTTATCTCAACCCGATGGTCCTAATTTTAAAGTGAATGGTCATCGAGTGAAGCATTACTTGGGAGAGGACATTCCCCCGTGGTTGTCCGGACTTACAAACTTTCCCCATGAACCAATGAATGCGGGATCGAGTCAAGCTAATGACTCGGTAATCAAAAACAAGAGCATGCATATGGGTTTTCACCCATATTTCTTTCTTTCTACTTTCTCACTCTAGTGTGGGGAGATGCCCCACACTTGTATATATGTTTCAAAAAAAAAAAAAAAAAATCTTTTTTCTAAATAATGGCCGTAGTATTTCCCTTTTACGCTTCGTTTCGCATAACCGCCGGTACTTTGAATATTGAGGGCAATATTCATTTCTAAGTGTGGGGGGAATTCTCACGAATTTCATATATTATTTACCCAATTCCTCCGTTTTTGGCCAAAATTTTTTTTGGAGTAAGTGTTTTACACTTACTCATTTGGTTATCAGTCCGCCATGTCTATAAGACAAAAGGATTGGCTAATCCTAGAGCAAACGGCTCTTGGTAAAGATTTCTCAAATCCGTTTATATGGCTTGCAATTTGCCCAAAATTGTATGGTTCTTAACTCACCATATCCTAAAAAGTGAAGAGTTGGCTAGCCCGCAAGGTTATGGCTTGTGGTAAAGGCAGTGGAAAACCATAATTGGTATTCAGCTCACCAAAGATAATTCTGATAATTTATCTAAGAGTTGGCTAGTCCCGAAGGGTACGGCTCTGGTAAAGACACATCAAACTTATATGGTTTATGATTTGCCAATAAATCAGATGGTTATCGGTGTACCATGGTTCTTGCTTGAACTGAAACATTTGGCTACTCCAGAAGTAATGGCTTTTGGTAAAGAGACGCAAATCCATTATGTTTTCTCAAATCATTGCTAGGGACTAGCAATATCTCAGTGTGGGGGATTGATGAGTGTGTAAATACTCATCATTTTTGTACAAAATAAACTGCAAAATCATCTGAAAACACTCAGAAACACATCAAAATGATCAAAATATCACAAATCAGTGTTTTATGTGTTTCAAATGCAAAAATATCAAAATCAGATGAAAAACATATCAAATTTGCAAAAATTGCAGTTTTAGTCCCCCAAGTTTATAAAATTGTCAAAATTAGTCCCTGAGCCAAAATTTCAAAAGAAAAGTCACCAAAGGTCTTTTTAAAATCATAAATTGTCATATTTAGTCCTTTGGTGAGAAATCTAAAAGTTTTGAGAAAATTACAATTTAGTCCCTGAAAATCCAAATTGGCCAAATTTAGTCCTTGGGAATTTCAAAAATGTCAAAATCAACCCTTGGACTATTGAACATTGGCAAAACAAACCCTTTTGACTAATCTTCATAACTTACATGTTTGGTCCTTGGGAATTGGAGCTTTACACATTTGGTCCTTTGGTTTTGAGATATTACACTTATGGTCCTTTTGATTTAATAATCCCACTTAACCATTCGACCCAAATAAACTACCCAAGCCCAAAATAAAATTCACTGGCCCAAATCACTTACCCAACCCCTTGACCCGACCAACCCAAATGTTTAAAATAAACAAAACCGCCCCAGTTTGTCTCCCCGACACTCCTGTCTCGCTACCACCCCTCCTCAAACCACCCATAGCCACCTCTACACAACCCTTGTCTCCCCCACCTCACCTACCCTCACCAATGCATTTAATGCACCCTTTTCCGTCCCAGATATCCAAAGAGTGTTTTGGCGCCAAAATCATCCGATGGCCAAGATGGCTCAAAAGACATCCAAAGGCTGAGATTGATGCCGGATTTGCTCGGTGAGGTGAGAAAGCATTTTGGAACTTATAAGAAGACAAGAGGGTGCATCAAGAGGAGTTAGTTTTTTATTTTTAAAAATGTATGTCGTTTTTGAGTTTGTAGCATTTTAACTAGTTTTCAGTTAAGTTTTAAAGTTAATTTGTACTCAACAAAGATATTCAAGTGTATCTCAACTTAATTTAAGTATCAATTCAGTTCATGTTCGGCCAAATTTTTATGCCACTGTTAAATTTCTCAATCTCAAATCATTGTCAAATCTGTTAGCAAGTCTCTTTTCAAGCTTAAACAAGCTCTAATAAGCTTGATTAAGCTTTGTATAAGCTTACATTTATATCTCAAACAACATTGGACACTGGTCAATGAAAGTCAAACCAAGGAGCAAAACTGATGCAGATGTGATAAGGGTTGATTCAGCAAGGAATATGGGTTGATTTAGATTCAAATGGGTTTGAATTGATAGGTTAGGGTCCTTGTTTCAATGTGGCAGGCCATAGTGGCTTTGGACTTATTGTAAGTAATTTTCATGATCTTTGCATACTTGGTAATTGTAGTTAGAAGTGGTTAAGACCTGTTTAATAAGTAGTAAGTAGGTTATTTAGAGTTAATTTGATCACAATCTCTGTTGAATCAGTAGTTGATTTTGATTTAGATTGTAAAACAGTGAGTAAAGGGGTGTTTGGATTAGGCTTTAAGCCTGTGCCACAGATCTGCCTGGTGGTTAAAATCAGTTGTCTTAGCCTCCTTTAGCCCTCCTTAGTCAATACCTGTCTTACATTTGTGCTTGTGACCACTGAAAGTCAAAATGGGTTTCAATCTGTCTTACTGTTAAAACTGTTGAGAATTTGAAATTGCAAAACCTTATCTTGTGTTTAAAAGTCTTAGACAAAGCTGGTCTTAAGTTCATTACACCATATTACTTCATATCAAGTCATTAAATTGGATCTAAACTTCACCAAAGTCAACTGTTAACTGGTTTTCAAAAAGTCAAAATGTCAAAAAGTTGGATTTATGCAGATAGTGCAGCAGTTGCACAGGACTCATTAAAGCTTTTTGGGTACTGATTTTTGGTTTATAAGTAGTTTAACAGGTGGTCTTTAATACCTCTTATCTGGTTTTAGCTTTTGTTTGCTAAATAAACTTTTGCATAAGCTCTAAGTTGGTACTTATTGCCCGCCAAAACTCAGACTAATTGAGTGATTTTCTCAGCTTTATCCAAGCTTACACAGGATTCATTGTAGCTTGTTTACATCTGTTTTTTTTGGTTATCAGTAGCTTCCTAGGTCTAGTTTAAGTTTTGATAATTG
Organism: Chrysanthemum makinoi; assembly: GCA_910596185.1. Classification (NCBI taxonomy): domain Eukaryota; kingdom Viridiplantae; phylum Streptophyta; class Magnoliopsida; order Asterales; family Asteraceae; genus Chrysanthemum; species Chrysanthemum makinoi. The sequence continues at coordinate 374,856,990 of OU343224.1, read as the reverse complement.
GATTTTAGTTTGTAGCTTATTTGGGTGCTTATTTTTGGTCTGCAAGTAGGCACCAAAATCTGTTCTTAGCTTAAAATCAAAATCACCAAATCTGTTTTATTTTGTTAATCTGTGATTGTAACTTGTTGATTTCTGTTTGATTTGGTCATATTTAGTATATCATAGCTTCTGTCAGCAGTAGGTAGCTTGTTTGGCTCATTTGCGTATCAAGTGCTTATTTCAATAAGCACTTGTTTCATCAGATTCATTTTCTTGCAAGCAACCACCTGTTTTTCCAATTTTCATAGCTTCTTAATATTATTTTAGAGTTTCCCTGAAATTTTCAGATTTTTCCTAGCTGTTTTGATATTTTTCTTGATTTTAATTAGTTTTTAGCACTTTTTAAATAGCATTTAATACAAAAAATTCAGAAAAGGTTCAAAAAAATAAGTTTTCATTTTTCTTAGACTTAGATAAATATAAAAAGTGAAAAAAGTAATTTTCCATATTTTTCATAGTTCATTTGGTAATTTTTAGTGATTTAATTAGTTTTTAATAGTTTAAAATTCCTTGAAAATATAAAAATAGTCATAAAAATACAAAAATAGTTTTGAAAAGTCTATTTTGATATTTTAGACTTTTCCAAGTCTTAATCTTATTTTTCTAGCCTAATTTCTTATTTACTTGTATTTTAGGTAATTAATTAATAGTTAAAATAGTTTTTAATTAGATAATTAGTTTTAAAAATAATTTTCTTTTTCTATAAATTTTCTTTTATCATTAGGATTGTAAAAACATCATTTTTATATTTTTAGGGTTAATATTGATTTAGTTTCACTTTTTATTTTGTACGTCACGTAGATTTTAATTTCAGTTTCGTAAAATCATAAAACAAAAACATCATTTTAATTTTAGTGATAGCGTTTATTTAATAGGTTTTATCTTTTTAATTTCCTCTCATTTGCATTTTAGCCTTTGTATTTGTTTGGTGTTTCTGTAGTTATAATCTCAAATATCCTTTTTCGTTCAAACTTCTCGATCACTATACGTTGATTGATCCATTGCATAGCTCGCTGGGACATAACGACCCGGGGAGACTCTATACGCCTCTGATCCTCATTGATTTCGTGCCTGAGCCGTTTTAAGCTTGTTACGGTCCGCCATTCACAAGTGGCGGGCTTGTGTGATAAAGCTTGACGGTTTTGCGCGCATCAAAACGTTTGTTTTCTTGAAATCATGTAGATGGCTAGTATGTTTTGAGAAATTTAGGACTTATGTTATGTAATATTATTTCCACTAAAGCGTTAATGTAACGATGGAAACTTTACTTTTTCGTGTTTTACTATTACTTTGGTGTTTGAAATTGAACTTCATTATTTCAAGAGGATATTATATAAATTTACCTTTGATGTTGAGTAGAAATGTAAAACAATTCCGACTTGGATATCATTTGTTTACAAAATATGACTAATTGGTAGGATCGTAGGATCGCGATCCGATCCTACGATCTCGATCTTGCAAAGACAAAAACGATCCTGCGCTGGATCGCGATCTTGACAGCCTTGATCACAGTAACCCCACAGCATTTATTTTCAAAAACTTGTCAATAATGCAGCAGAAAATGTTAACCAACATTAAAATTCGGATGTCACCGTCATAGAGTTGGGCACATGGCAAGCGTTAATGGTGTCTTATGATCATTTTTACTTTAAGAAATAGTTTTACTGAACTCAACAAGAACAAACTACTTGGTGCATTAAATTCTTGTTTTGTCTACTTGGTGCATTAATTCTTGTTTTGTCTTACCGTGACTCAGACCATTTTTACTATAATTGTATACTCGCTTTGAGCTGATGGAAGCAACCAATAAATTTGAGTGTCTGCTTTTCTTTATTCATTGTTCACAAAGTCACTTATTTTCCATGCTTATATTGCCTTATTTAAGTATCAATAAAATGTTTACATGTTTTCAGATTTTATAATTATTAAGAATAGGTTAGTGAATATACTGTTAAATGATGGTCTCCTCAGATTTTATAATACACTCAAACCGAGTGGTGTTAAATGGTATTGAATATAATAAGTGAAAAGGAATGAATGAACTACATTATTTGAGAAACTAGTGTGGCTGTATATAGCCTTAACGTGAAAACAAACCCACGTCTTAGGTGTGTTTGGGAGAGGGCTTATTGGGGCTTACGGGGGCTTAAATTTTTAAATTAAGCCGGTTGTATAACAAGTCTTGTTTGGCGTCGAGGCTTATGGAGGCTTTTAAAACTATATGCCCTAGCCCAATAAAAGGGGCTAAAAATTTTAGACCAGGGCTTTTAAACTGTTAGTTACTTATTTACTCACAAAAATATCAAATATATGCTATAAGTTTATTTAATTATGTCATTTTTTAATAATTTAGCGATAATAAGCTTAAGTCTAAGCTAATTTGCCAAACAAGTTTATGAAAATACAAATTTAATATAAGCCTCAGCCCTACCAGCCACTACAAGAAAAGAGGTCTTATAGGACGCCCGTTGGAGTCCTAATAAAATAGTTTATAGGACCTTTAACCTAATAGGACCAAAATAAAAGTGTCCCGTAGGAAGGGGTTGTAATAGATATTTAGGACATTTATTGGCGTCCTAATAAACTTGAACCTTTTAAAACTAATTCTTTGGTCCCATAAATATGTTTATGCGACCAAAATGGTGTCCTAATAAACCACATTATAGGATGCTATCCGGTGTTCTAATATATGCTTACCCTTTTGTTATGTTTTGAGACACTTTCACGGGTTCTAACACACATTTTCATAGGACGAAGACATAATGAATAAAGTCTTATTGTAGTACCAATAAAATGGTCCTAATACATAGGTGCTTTATTAGGACCAAATTTAGTGTTATAAAAGACATTTTGTCCCGTGTTTTGTTAATAGCATTAGTGTCCTAATAAGTGACATCATAAAACACTTTGTATCTATGCAACATATTAAACACTACTCGATTCAAAAGCAAAAACAAAAAACAATCAACTAAACTAAATTTGAAACAAGTAAACAAAAGAAATACAATTCATTAAGTAAGAAAATATTTCATTTCCATAAGAGAATTTTTCAACCAAGTTATAATATCCAAGATAAAAGTCTTACAAAATTCAACATAATTAAATACGAGGAAATAAAAGTAGCATGAACAAGTAGAGATAGTCTTAGCAAAGTCACATGGAACGCGGTTCGCTTCGGTACGGAAACGCGATTCATTAGGTCCCTAAAAATTTGGTACGAGGGGGTAGGCTCATTTCGGAATGCTACGGTTCGCTTGTTACCCATTACTTTAGAATATATATATCTTGAGGTCCAGGCTCATCCAATTCATGTTCTGAAAGTTGAGAAGTTAATTCATCCATTTTTTCCTAAAAAGTACTAAATATGTTAATGTGATACCTTAAAACTACTTGACAATAATTCAATATAAATGAACATATGGATGTAGTACATACAATGGCATTTGCAGCTTCTACATTTTGTGTAATTCCATCTTTAGAAAAGCAAGCACGAAACAACTCCTTTCTAGTTGGTTCACGTCCCAAGATTACCTGTTTCAACAACCAAAAAAGAGTATATATGCAAAAAAGTGTGAATTCCCAATAGCCCAAAAAAGAGTATATTTCCGTCCCTGCCTCAAATACATCTCGACAAGTACACCTCAACACTAAAAATTTACCTAAGTTCTGTATAACTGTTTTTTGGTAAAAGGGTTAATTCACCCCGGTAAAATTCATTCCACCAAAAAACATTTAAGTACAATTGACATGAGTGAATCCCATGCCCTCAGCCTATCGCATAGGCTAAATCAACTGCAAAATGCAGAAAAACCAATAGCAAAAAGCTATAACTAACAATTACATTTAAAAAACAATCTAAATGTAAATAAAAACTGGTTCAAAGAACCGCATCCAAGTTCTGTATAACTGTTACACTCAAGATTAACCTAAGTTGAATTATTAATCATACATCACTAAGTTTAACATATTAACAGCTAGCTTATAATCTCTAATACTTGACGCATCGACCAAAAACACCAAATCAAACGCAAATACATCTCTATAACTAGAGCATTATTGATCGAAGTCAAAACTTTAATACAATCTAAATTGACAATTCGTCGTACTTGACAAAAACCGCTAAATCGAACGCAAATACATCTCAACTAGTATATAACTTAGCTGCTCAACAAGATCAAAACAACATCAGCAAAAGCATCATCTATAGATGCAATCTGCAGGAGTTTATCCCAAATGACAACAATGTACAAATGTATGGACAATCTTGTAACTTCGTCTACCATCCAAATTTAGATATCACACGAACAAAACAAGAAATGGGTCGATGAGTTAGTAGAAGAATCTGTCAAATTCTTAGATATGTGTGTCAATGTAAGAGATATGTTGTCTGAAATAAAAGATCACAATAGAGATCTTTATTATGCTCTAAGAAGGAGAAAGAAAGACTCAAATATCGAAACTAGTATCACAAAATACAATTGTTTTAGAAAGAAAATGAAAAAATATCTTAAAGGGTTGGTTGCAAATTTGAAGCAATTTTATGACATGGTCACAAGTTTTGGGGTCCGTGGTAGTTGATTCAGACAACCACCAGCTTGCAGCAGTGATCAGGGCGGTAGTAGGTAGTAGGAGGCTACGAAGTAACTATTATAGTTTTATTCTTTGTTAACTTTTTTTTTCCTATGCCTGTTTCAAAGCCAAATAGGTGGTCAGTTGGTGGTGTCAAAGTTGACACACAAAGGGAGGGTGGCGTGTGAAGAGTAACTGGAACAGGGGGTTCTGAATGGACTTGAAAGCATTGATCATGCACTAAAAGTTCTATGTAAATATGAATCGTTATGTGACATGAGAATTTGCAGATTGCACAATGTAGATTGGATTGATTGGGAGCTGAGATTTAAAGCATGGAGAGTGGGATGGAGTGTATGTTTAGGTGTTTGGTCTGAACCAGCTTATCATCTCCCAGTAAAAATCAAGTCACTGAAATTTACAGTTAAGAATCAAAGTCATGAATAGGCATCAAACATTTTAGCTGATATGCTTATGCTTTCAAGTACTTATTCAATATCGCATATACATTGACATGAATTTGTAGCATTGCAAGTATATTTGAGCATATATGTATAAGTCTGTTTAGTCAATCCTAGTATACAAAGCTTTCTGAACGTAAAGAATCATCTTTATCAAGACGTTTTTACAATGATGGTACGATTTCAACATTTACAAGTATGTATATGAGAATACTTGTTAGTATCCTCTATGTGTACATAAAAAAGCAATCCATTTTATCCTACACTCACTGATGTCTTGCGTTGTAATCATTTTTAATATTACATGCATATTTCATTCTTTAAAGACAAAATCAGGTCAAGAAAACAATGTATCATTATATCATATTATCTCCTAGTGTCTGTTGCATCTCTATTACTGTATTTACATGTAGTAGTATAAGTGATATTGTCCCTATAGCCCTTAGACACTAGGAGATAATATCTCTATTACTGTATTTACATGTAGTAGTATAAGTGATATTGTCCCTATAGCCCTTAAACTTACACAAAATAACTAGAAAAGAAGAGAGTGACTTAACAGTTTTCAATGTTTGTTACGTAACGATACTTAACTCATAATTGAAACTTAGTAAAAGGAAGTAGAAACACTTGATAGATATTATATCATTTGCTAAAAAATAGTATATCTAGCAAAGGAGAAGAGTAAAAGTCAATACTAAATCTCAGAAGCATATAAATAAACTAGAAGATTTAAATAGCATTATGATATTTATTTAAGGCTATCAAAAGATGATTTTCATAGTTGCACCTAATGCAATCTATTAATACATATGCATATGTTGCATAAACAGTTGCACGGAAATATTAAATTACCTTTTGTTTTTCACGAACTTGAGCATAACTTGTTTTACTCACCATCTTTTTTTTGTGCTATTGGCCTTATTTTTGTCACTGAGTCGCCAAGGTAAAAAAGTAAGGAGTTAAAACAAAAAATCAACATTTTTTATTGAAAGCTGAAAAATTATTACATACCTTAGATTTTCCTTTATTCCAAGACTTGACGAGTCTCTTCCACTGAGACGCGAGCACTCGTTTTGGCTTGAAGGTAATTTGTTCAAGAAATGGCACAGTCAGATCATAGTAGTCCTTTTTAACTCTTGCCTTCCAATTTTTCACTTCCTCCAAAAAGATTTCAAAATCCAGTCATCGGAACCTGTGAGTTATGTCAAACGCTGGTAAGTCATTGGGTGCTTAAAAGTTTATACACTCATTAACCAAAGTTGAAACAGTTGGTCCATCTATGTTGATGACCTTTAAGGAAGTCACCAAATGTTCACACAATTCCACCATATGTGCATATGTCAAGTTGTCAACAATTAAATCAATCTATTTAAGAAATGGTGTCAAGATCAATCAAACTCAAAACCATAGTTACCAAAAAACATTACTGGTTCAGTGGTTCTAGAGTAATTTCATCCAGTGATGAAACAATGGTTTTTGGTTGTCTATCTACTGTACCAAAATAAACAAAAGATTCGGATTACTTAGATGTCAATTCAAAACATTTGTGCATATAACAAAACTTACTAGCACAATTATTGAGAAGACTACTAATAGTATACTAATCATAAAATGATTCATTAATTCAATTTCACACACCAACACAAAATTCACACACCTGTAGAACTTAATTCTTAACAAATTGACAAAGCTTACAAAGTAAACAAGGCTATACTAAAAATTTAAACTCGAAAGAGAAAAGTTTACCTTCGAATTTTAAAGAGAAAGTGAAACCCTAGCTTCAATTAAAGGTTCAACTTCTGGACCCCAAACTGTTCTTGATTTAGACATTTAAATTAAATCAATAAAACTTAAACTTAAAGGTGGGTGAAGAACGTGGTGCCTTCAATTTCGTAGCGCCAAAATCAGTATACACTTGGAATCGCAGGTTATAATTTTCCTAAATTAATTGGCGGGTTTATATTCCCCCCAATTCTGGTGAGTTACTGAATATTGTAATTTACAAAATAAGTCCTTATGTTACTTTTTATACACTTGTCACATTTTCTAAGCTCCACAGGCAAATAGGATTCAAAATGCCGACCCAACCCGAACCCGATTGAACCTATTCGGTTCGGGTTACTTAGGTCAAAAACTTTTATTTGAGTCAATTCGGGTCAACCCGACTAACCTGAGTTTTAAATAGGGTCGAGTTCGGGTATTTTTTTAGCCTCAACCAAATTGACCCAAACCCGACCAACCTAACTCGACTAACAATTTTACAATGTAAACATGTTGAAGTAAGTAATTTTTTGAATAATTTTACATATAATTGGGTTGACCCGAATCCGAATTGACCCAAGTTTTAAATAGGGTCTCGTTCGGGTATTTTTTTTAGCCTGAACCTGAATTGACCCGAATCTGATTGCGTTTACCCAAGTAACACCCTCACATACAAATACATGTCTAAACTACATTTGTATTCAATTATCAATGCATAGCGACGGCGTCTTATAGGGACAAATAGTTATAGAGATATTGCGGTTAAGTCTTTTCATGTAACGTATAGCAATTGACATTGACAAGTCTTTATCATTATTCGAGATGACAACAACATCATACTAGTTACAGTTTAACAATTTGGGATTGAAATGTGGATTGGGATTGGGATTGGGATTGGGATGAATATGTAAAAAAGAAAAATATATATATAAAGATATTGTAAAGATTAGGTAATTTTAAATGCAACATCATGGGATATAATTTCAACGCGAGGCTCGACGATTATTCTAAAGGTTAGATTTTTGCTCGGTCTTGACTTGTTTAAGATTATTTAGAATAAAAAAATATGTTTATGGTAAACTTAATAAATGTTTGAGTATAAAGCTCACGCTTAATCAATGTTTCATGCTCCTCTCCTCTGATTTTCTTGTCTCATGGCTCCCAAATGGTAGAAGATGCTTCCGGACCGAGAAAAACTGGTGATGGGGATCTGGCCCGCTTTCCATGTGAGATGCAAAGCCCGAATCCCAACCTAGAGAAAACATTGTTGGATTGTGACCCAAGCGGCGTTCTCGACCTTGCTTTTTTCCTTTTCTCTTTTCTTTTTATTTTTCCTCTTTGATCCATGGGGATCTTGGAATTGGGATATTTACTCGGTTTCTTGCTCACTACTTTCTCCATAGCTCAACCGGCTTCTAACATCCTTGAGTTTTTCTTTTTGGGCCATCTCCGCCATAAAAGCAATTAATTGTTTTTAGTGCTTTTGACAAAACTTCCGAACTACTTCCAGCGGGGACCCGAGTGGAAAATCGTGTAGAGTTGTTTTCTTTTATAGGGACATGGTCAAGGAGTGCTTGGTTAAGGCTTATGTATACATACGTGAGTCTAATAAATCTTTGGGGAATAACGGTTGGAGTCGTTTACAAAGCCCATTATTGGGTTCAAAGTATTAGTCTCATTAAGGCTTGACTCGTTTGTTCTATTATAATAAGACCAAACAAGAGAAGCATCCCATAAAACATAATATAATATGACCTTTATATTGAGTGTCCTATAGATCAATATAGAACTCATATTTGTCATAGAACAAATGAACCAATCATAACCCTCCATTTTTTATCTAAATTAATACAAAATCATTTTCCACATTTTTTTTAAAACAACATATCTTACAAATGGTAAATCTTCAAAATAAAAAATACATATTGATGAGAATTAAATTATCTTTCTATAGATATGCACTTTTACATATTTTCGACAAACATTTTTTCAAAATTCGTCCAAAAAATCATATATGATTTTTACGAATCATATATGATTTTAAAAATCATGTATGATTCGATTTTTACGAATCATATACGATTTTTACAATCATATATGATTCTCAAAAATCATATGTGATTCAGAAAATCGAATCATATATGATTTCAATAAATCATATATGATTTTTGTTGACCGAAATTTTGAAAAAAAGTTGTTAAAAATATATAGTAGTGCATATCTATAGAAAGATAATTTAATTTCGTCACGATGGTATAATTTTTATCGCGTAACGATTAACGGTTTGCGAGATATTTAATTTTTTTAAAAAGGGTGAAAGTTTATCATAATAAAAAAATGAATGACTATTATTGGTTGATTGGATCTATGGTAAATTTTGGTTCTATATTGAACTTTTGCCATGAAACCATAGCCAAATATGCGTCCTTTAAAATTAGATGTGATAGGACCAACATATTAAAGGTCATATTAAGTTCTATTATAATAAAACCAAACAAAGAAACGTCCCATAAAACATAATATAATTGGACCTTTATATTGGGTGTCCTATTATTTGCTACCATAATGAAACCATGCTAACAAAAGCGTCCTATTAGTTAATTTATTGGGATCCACATATTAAGTGTCCTATTTAAACCCACTATAATATGACTCAAAATTTAATTGGTCCTATAAAACGTTTTTTAGGACTTTATATAAAAAAGTGTCCTAAAGAAAGGTCCTAAAAGCCCTCTTTTTTTGTAGTGAGCCCTAGCTTTAACTCAACCATTTCGCCAAACATATTCTAAGTGAGTGGGAATAGTAAACAAATACTTCCTGAGGAAGTGGAATACCGAGTAACAAGCAAAATCAAACCTACGACTAAAACAAACTAGGGTGAAAAAATTCTAGTATCAACTGTTAAAAAACTGTTTCACCAATTTTGAACCTAAAATATTGTGTTACGGAATACGATTTAGCGAGCAAAGCAAGTTTGCTTGACCTTGTATTTGCGCGTGTTCAATAATACTTTTACACGTATTCATTTTTTTTCAAGATTATATATGATTGTGACACATGTAAGTGCAATCAAACTACTTTGCTCGCTAAGATTATTTGTGGATTTCACCGGGTGTTGACATGTGTATGTGTAAGCAAAATACTTTGCTCACCATCTCATTTTGCCTGCTTTGATCATTTTGTAGAATGTACCGGGTGACATAAATGACAAGTTGCAATCTACTCGCAAACGATAGGCAATTAGTTTTCCAATCCCTTATCCTATTTTGGACTCTCTCAACAAGAATTAAAAGATTCATCTACCTAGTTAATTGGATTTTTACCTTTATAGATAGGCTTACTTATTGCTTCGGGTTTTTTCGGACCTCATGTGTATCTTGAATGTTTTTTCGCTTTTCATTAGAGCTTGAATCATAGATTAGTCGATCATAGTTCTTCATACTATTTTTTTTCATGCATTAGGTTAATACGTGTTTGCCGTATTTTCCTGTTTTATCTTCATTTAATTATATTCTTTACTGATCGTTTACAGAAAGAGGCATTCTATAGAGACAAAAGATCCTCTCAAGTTGTATCTAACATATTTCTTAGAACTTTTCTTACAATCCTATAAGGTCCTACACACTTACAACCATATAACGAATGTATAAATTCAAAACTCTACATCGTTGATCCTACTGCTCAAATTAAAAAAAATTGGTTAGGTATTCAATCTCCATTAACATGGTAGGTCTGAAACTGTATCAGTATTTATTACACAAAACCATCACCTCACAGCTTAAAACTATTTTCAATACGAAATTGGAAATAGGACACGATACAATAAGTGCTAAATTATGGTTGAAACAGGTGACGTACGATGACCCGTTATGAAAGCCTTGGATGATTATTGACTAATACGAGGGCTTGTAAGTTGTACTGGTAATACCTTAACACAAATGGAATTAAACGTGCCCTAAAATATTAGAATACACTACTGGAAAACGGCCGCTGATAACGGAGTTTTACCAAAAATTGAGTTATCATTTACAACAACTATACCAACGAAATATGTGAACGCAGTTTTTTCATTTACCAAAATCACCAAATCATTGGTAGATTCAGTAGTATTTTGAAGGGAAAACGTCCCCCAATTTTAAAAACGTCAAACATGCGATCATATATATATATCCTCACCCCTTTCAAGATCGGAGGTCCTTTTCTACCTTTGATAGAACTGGAAGCAGCCTCTACCTTAGGTATGAGTAAGGTTGTCTACATCTCAACCTCTCGGCTCTCTCATACACCGTGAAAGATGGTATTAAAACCCATAATATGTGAAAGACTAAATTGGAGTTACTTTTTCTTTACTTGAATACAATATGTGAAAACAAGGTAAATCATATCCAACGGTTGATTTTCAAATAGATAACTACATATAAAACTAGATAGTGAGTTTCAAACCTATTTAGCTCAAGAACTATTAACTATTGGAATTTTTCTAACAATCTTATGGGTTTTAACCCGACCTTATTTAGCATTTAGGCTACTCAGGTTGACCCAAATATTTGAATAAAATTATTGACCCGAGTAACCCGACTCAAACAGGTTTAATCGAGTCGGGTCGAGTTTTTTGACACTTCTACTTGTAACCAAGTAGTATTTAAAAAGATTATTGGGCTTACAGACCGGCCCAAAAGGATTATTGTAGTTGCCGACTTCATTTCAAAAGAAAAAAAAATGAAAGTTTGATTTGAAGAGATTAATAAACATGGCTGACACAAGATCTATATCTACAAAATCACAAATTGGTAAACTTTTATAATAAGGCTGGGCACAGTCGAAGGTGAAACATCGGTCGGTCACCACTTTTGACCGATGTCGACATCGGTCATTCCGAGTGTGGTGGTTCGGTCGGAAGTTGGTCGAGCAAGGGAAATTTTCACAATCGGTCGAATTTTTGACCGATTATTACACACGCATCCTTTTGTTTTTTTTTCTTTTTAACTTGGTCACGGACTGTGGTAACTTGGTCGTGTCTAATCGCCGGAGAGAGAAAGCTGATGTAGCACCTGGTGACCTGGGTCACGAGTGTGCCCAGCCTAATATATATGTTATTTCATAAGCACCTAAAAAACTTGCTTATTTGAAATAAGAAAAAGGTGTAAGTTGGTCTTATGGGCCAAAATATTCATTGCTACACTAGCCCATTTGGGCTAACGTACCGGCCCAAAAAGTTTGTGTCGACTTACATTCTTCATTTGATCATTTCTGAAATGAAACTTGCTTGAAGTGATTAACAAAAATGGCTGATACAAGATCTGTTGCTACAAAATCACATACTGGTAAATTTTATAAAAAGTATATCTTTATTTGTTTTACTTTATTAATTTATAAATTTATTTATCTTTATGTGATCATTTTGCATGTTATGATAAACAATTTCTTTGAATTATATAGGGTTTATTGGTGTGTTACAGAGCTTTAAATGGTAAATTTAATAAGAAAGTTTTTATATTTTGTAAGTATGTATTATTATATATATCGGACTTGACACTTTTTTTTGTATGTTTGGCGAAAATAGCAGTAGATGTTTGTTTTGATAAAGCGTTTGATAATAAAGGTGTATACATGTAATTATTAAGTGTAAACGCTAGTTGCTAGTAAATGCTCCTTCAAGTAGCATTTTGATTTCGAGCGTTTACAAAAATTAGGAATGCTAGTTGCTTGTTGCAAAACAAGCATACATATACAAAACGCTAGTTGCTAGTTCTTTCGAAACGCTAGTTGCTAGTTCTTTCAAAACGCTTCTTAACACTTGCCGCTAAATATACCCTAATATGCTTTTAGACTTTGTTGAATGTGTAAACTTTTAGTAATTTGTATGATAGTGTTTATCTTTACAGGTAAAGTTAGACACTAGAAAATGTATCGAACTTAACCCGTGATAGACACCACAAGGAAATAAGAGTTTGATACATTTTTGAACTGTTTATCCTAAATAGTAATATACGAGGACTAGTTGTGTTTTAGACTTGTAGTTACCTGTTTAACGGATTATTAGAAGTCATATTCAATGAATAAGCCGGATATTATTATGATTAGTTTAACCATATACAAGCCACCAGAAACTGATTATATGCGATTTGAAAATGCGATCCTTAAATGATCATTTTCGAAACAAAATGTTCAACGCACGTAAAGGGTGTTTGTGTTATCTTATATAGTGGGCTTATGAGCTTTTGCAGCTCTAGAAGAGCTCGCAAGCCCACTGTTTTCGGTTTATGAGCTTATACAGTTAAGCATTTTTTTTAAATGCAGTTTATAAATGTAAGCTTATGACCTTAAGTAAGCCTTAAACTCAACTTATCTACTGGGCTTATGAGGTTATGTACATTTAAAAAAGCTCATAAGCCCAGTTTTTTTGGCTTATGAGCTTACTAAGTGAAGCTTATGGCTTATTTGTGGTCATAAACTTAACTTGATAAGCTCGTAAGCCAAAAATAGATGAGGTTTTTCAAGTTTACATAAACTCCTAAGCCCGGTAAATAAGCAAACACAAACACCCCCTTAAGCTCTTTTAGGGGTAACATTGTGTAAAACAAATTCATTATGGCCAGATTAAGGACTTCATTCCTAAAGTTCAGTTTATTTTTGTTTCTCGAAAAACCTGACTAAAGCTCAGTAATTTTTATGTCTGTTCGTTTATCCGTCTGTCAAAATTGCAACAGTACTAGTTTGTACGCCTTGTATTGACGACAGAGATCACACTCAGCTCTGTAAATATTAATAACGTGCCTTCAAAATATATATTTATGATCTGCTGTTCTTTATAAGGGGTCTTATTGATTCTCTATATGAAAATATATCATGCCATTAAACATATTTAGTTGTATTTGGAAACTGGAATATCCTCTACAAGTACTGTCATGTGGCGATATCTCCTTCCAACATAACATATACTGAAAGTATATATACATGTACAATAAGGCGTGGAATGCCCCAAATAACAGATAAGGGGGTCGTAAACGACTCAAAACGCCTAGCCCGTTTAACAAACGGGTCATGTTCAGGTTGACCTGACCAGTCCGTTTATACAAAAATATTGGGGTATTAAGCCTTTCTTCCAATAGCGTTTTTGTTTCGAGTTATTATCAACTCATTGTGTACTAAGAAGCTTAAAAAGGCAGCTCTTTTGTATATTTAATTCTTTGTATGTTGCTAAGGGGGTGTTGGTTTAAGCTTATTTGTGTGGCTTATGGTCTTATTCAACTTTGAAAAGGTGCTAAGCTGATTTTTTTGAGCTTATGGCTCATTTGTAAAAATAATATAGAAGCTCAATTTTCTCAACAAATGAAGTTCTAGTTGTTGATTAAAAAGCTGAAAATGGGAATTAATCAGATTACAGGCCTTTAGTTAGGCTATCATAGAGTACCGTTGTTCCATTTATTGTTGTGATTTTGTACATGATGACCTATTAATCAAACCGGTTGTGCTCTTGTACAAACCAGCCAACCAAACCCGACACAAATTGCAACCCCTACATAGTACTTACTGATAAAGGGAGGGGCCTCATGGAGGTAATGGGTTCACTTGCCACCGCTTTGATTATTTGTATTACTAGGTTGACTTGTTATGTCTAGATTCGTATATAGTCCTGACCTTGTTGGGAACGTTTGTCGACTCAGTTGTGTACACGTCTATAGATTAAAATATGTGCATGATTAATATAAATCGATCATATCTATGTTTGTATGTATAAGTAACATTGTTGTTTTAATGTCGTGGAGGAAGAAGCAAATATTAAGAACCTGATCGAAAAAGGCAAGGATGAGACCAAGAATTCACCAACCCACGACAAGGAAACACATGGAACTAGCAATGACATTAAGAAAGACACCCCGGTTGAAAAAGTCAAAGGACCAGGGTTTTGAAAGAGCCAAGGAAGAGATTGAGGCCGTTGTTGAAGCAGCAGTTCATCCTAACAAGTAAAATCATAAAGTGGTAATCACTTATGTTTGTAAAACATTGTCATATGGAACGCTAGTTTATAACTTCCTAGCTGCTATAATGTTATGGTTGACAATCACTTTTAGACAAATAATACAAGTCAACTATGTCGTTGTTTAATTATTCACTTGCCCCTATCTTTACAAGTCCTCGTGAATTGGGTCACTTACTCACTTAGTATGGATTGAAGCGTGTCATGTCAGTCTGGGTTGACCCGTAAACACTCTTTTTTGCCCCATATTACTATTACAGTTAGAGTTTAGACGAATTCCAACCATTTGACCCATTTGACTTTTACAGTAGCTGCTCTTTTCTTACCATATGATCCTTGTAAGATAAAATTTACTCGTAACAAATATGGAGAAATTCCGTTATTCTTTGGTTACATAAGCTGTTGTTTTTAAATGTTCAAATTGGTTTTATAAGTTGGTTTCGTAAGCCACCACCAAAGTGGCCTAGTGGTCAGGCACCCTGATGTCCTCGCAAGATGCCTCAAATTTAAACCTCACGTGGTATACATCTTGAGGGTAGTCAGGGAAATGGTCAGAAACGGTCACAGAGATACCCCAGTTAGGCCACGTACATCCGAGACAAAGACTAGCCCTCATCCATTTAAGTTCAAATTTGTAACTTATGAAACTGAGCAAATGATTTTAAAAACTTGGTGGCTGAAGGGTCTGAGCTAGTGGTTAAAACCAACTGATGACTACTGGGCAATTCCAGCTACTCTTATAGTTGGGTTAAAACCTAAAATCACAAGGAAAACATTAATGAGAGAGCATATCCCCAGGACATCTTTCACTGACCCATCAGATCCCCATATCATACCTTTATTACTCTAGACAACTCACACAAAAAACCTGCTTCAACACATTGTCTTTTTGAATATTACATCCACTATGACTACACAAAAGTGCCAATAAGTTGTGTTTATCTCAAATGAGAAAATTTGTTGAAATGAGAATGGGAAGAATGGTTCAAACAAGTACGAAGTCTTCCAAAGTTTATTGCAGTATGGGTTAATTGACAGACGTGTTTCTCTACTTTCACTTCTTTTCTTGATTTGGATACTGTACTAATAACGCGAGTAAACATAGGGGTGCCAGTTACTCGTATTAAATAGATGGAATACTGTGTTACTGAACCGAGTGAGCAAGTGACCTATATAATCTTAAGTTTAGTGAAACCCCATTGTTTTTACAACAATAGAGCACTTGACCCGAAAATGTGTAGATGGAATATTAGCAGGCAATCAACCATATTTAAGGGCATGCAAGTTTATACACACACAAACTGCTCATACATTCATAGAGATTTACACCGTTGGATTTTTGCTGCCGGAGAAGACTGTAGACAAATGTAGCGCGTGTACTATACTAGTCATAATATATAATATGTATTAGATGAACCAAATGCCCAATCTCATTTTATCCATCATCCAGCTTATTAAGCTTATTACCTCATATGTCAAAGGTCTAAAATGTCTAAAACCAATAAGGTAAAATCATCCAGCTTATTAGCTTTAAAGTTTGTTATGACCAAAATATTTGCAAAAGTTGGCTATGTTGGAATTGACAAGTAATGTATATGTAGCATACATAGATCCAATAAAATTGACTTTTTTAAGCAAAAGCTTACCCATTCCACATTCCAAATCAGCATCTAAAGCAGTGCACTTTGCTCATCCTATGAATACCTACCTATCACTATTACTATTTACTGTGTATGTAAGAACTTTTTTACTCAGGTTTAGCTAGTTTTCTTTCCCAGGTTCACACAAAAAACACAAGTGTAAATCTTTCCAAGTATTTATTACCTTAAAACCTTCTTTCACTCCATTAGTTTGACCTTTTATATATTTCGCCAGTAATTTGAATGGACAATTAGTTTTAGCGGTACCAGTCTCCCGTTGAAGTTTATCTTCTAAACCTTCACGTGCAGACGTCCCATGTCTAGAACACTTAAATTCGATTGAGTACTTATAGCCCCTATCTGTTTTAGTTCTTCCTTTAACAATAAGAAAACCGTTCGATTGAGCAAAGAGATTGCACCCAATTAATTAAAACAACTTCATCACGGAACACTTAAAAAATAAAAAATATAACTTTTATAACTTTCATTTTTAACATATAATTTATAACTTTTTTATATTTTTTAACAATTTTTTTTTTATTTTTACAAATTTTTTAAAAAATGTGTACCTTTTATGAAAAATACAACTTTTTTAACTTTTTAACAACTTTTATAAAAACATTTGTATACAAAACTTTTATAAACTTTTATAACAACTATTCACATTTTTTAACTTTTGCAATAAAAAAGATAAAAAAAACTTAAAAAGGTTTTTGTGGTGGGTGCTAGTTGTATGCGTTTTGTTTCGTCTCACTCTTATCTCTGTTTCTCTCTCACTATCTCACACACAAGTAACTTTTCTCTCTATCTAATCTCTCGTTTCTCTCTCACTAAATCAGTCTTTGATAAGACTTTTTAGATCTAGATCTAACAAGTTTTTTGCTTGTTATATCTAAGAAAGAGAGTGGTGGTATCTGTTTTGTGGTGGTGATGTTTATGTGGTGGCGACGTTTCTGTAGTGGTATCTGTTTTGTGGTGGTGATGTTTCTGTGAGATGAGTTGTTTGGTTTTGTTGCTTATTTTTTAGATCTAACAAGTTTTTAGATCTTGAAAAGTTTTACATTTTGAAAAAAAGATGAAAGTTTTGAGGTTGGTGGTATCTGTTTCTGTGGTAATGACTTATTTTTTTTATATCTAAAAACTTGTTAGATCTAAAAAAGTTGTGTGGTGGTATCTGTTTTGTGGTGGTGATGTTTCTGTGAGATTAGTTGTTTGGTTTCGTTGCTTATTTTTTAGATCTAACAAGTTGTTAGATCTTGAAAAGTTTTAGATCTTGAAAAAAAGATGAAAGTTTTGAGGTTGGTGGTATCTGTTTCTGTGGTAATGACCTATTTTTTTTATATCTAAAAACTTGTTAGATCTAAAAACGTTGTGTGGTGGTGATGTTTCTGTGAGATGAGTTGTTTGATTTCGTTGCTTATTTTTTAGATCTTGAAAAGTTTTTAGATCTTGATAAAAAGATGAAAGTTTTGAGGTTGGCGGTATCTGTTTCTGTGGTAATGACTTATATTTTTTATATCTAAAAACTTGTTAGATCTTAAAAAGTTTTGGGTTCAGTATTGTGTTCAGGTGTGGTTACATTAGGTGCAGAGGTACTGGGCAAGTCAGTCGGAATTCCTGCAGTGAAGAATACAGAATATTATCACCCACCGGTACCAATACAGTATGAACATGAGGATCAGTTAACATAGGATCCTCAAGCCAATTAGCATGAGCGTCCAAGAATACCAAGATGAATAATTATAACGTGGTCCTACGAATAAGCACAACCATTACCTTTTGCTGAATGTGACCTTCCAGGTGCACGGGATTGATCGAGTATTGTGTTCAGCCGCAGTTACATTAGCTGCAGAGGTAGTGGACAACCCAGTTGGAGTGCCTGCGGCAAGAGGAAAAAATTATTATCACCCGACGATGGCAACATTAGGCACGGAGGTGCTGGCCAGCGTGGTTGGGATTCCTACAACGAAATAGGCAACACCTTATAATCGAAAAGTCTCAACAGAACACCAAAATTACAATGGGTTTATATATGGCAGTAAAACCAATGACCATAGCCGTTACCTCTTGTTGAATGCGGCCCTCGACGCGCACGGGACCCACTATTACGCGCACCTATGGCCTCCCCGGCCATGGGGGTGGTGGAAAGCTTAGGTAAAATCCCTGGATAGGCAACGGGAAACTATTATTATCAGACACCGTCAACACACAACATAGCCAGTTGGACCTATAGGCTAATTAATTAGCAGCGTCAAACATTACAATACCCGTTACATTATCCATTGCTGGTAAACCCGGGGCAGTTGTCGCAGCTATAGCGGCAGGCACACGTTCACAGTTCGCTATTGGCAGTTGCTCGTCCCCATGCATAGCCAAAGATGTAGGGATGGAAGCTACTGCATTTACGTAATAAGCACATGATAATCGGGGAACCAACAGGTAACATATGACATACCCTAACAACTTAAATCAGTTGTGGAAGCCCAACTGACTTACAGTCATCAACAGGTATTGCCGTTTGTTGTGTTGGATTCCGGGGCAATGTAGGCGACACACCAGGTACTGAAGGTCCCTCATCATTGACTGATATTGCAGCACATGCTGGCACCGGCATAACACCTGGCATATGGAAACATAAGGATACAATGCAGAACGCATGTAAACGAAACGGTGTCTGAACAACAATGTATCAAATAATATACACTACCCTACGTCGACGAACTGATGGACGTCTAAAAAGAATCGAAGGCGAGGCTCCATAATCAAGCCCTCAGTCAGACGCATTCTCTGTAAGAAAGAAATGGTCTTCATGAGGCCACGGTAAAGTGACAACAAATAACTACGATATAAGGGCACATTTACACGCTAGAAACACAAACCTTTTATAATAGCCATTCTTCTCCTTTTCTGGCTTGGCACATTGCCAATAGGCATGCATGGAGACATTGTCACAGCATTAGAAACACC
Organism: Chrysanthemum makinoi; assembly: GCA_910596185.1. NCBI lineage: Eukaryota > Viridiplantae > Streptophyta > Magnoliopsida > Asterales > Asteraceae > Chrysanthemum > Chrysanthemum makinoi. The sequence continues at coordinate 374,837,569 of OU343224.1, read as the reverse complement.
ATCCATCAAGGCTGGCCTGGGGTGATCGTAGCAGCCTCGAAATCAAAATTTAATGGCCCGGAGCCTACAGGAAGTCAACCAAAAATGATGATGCAATTGATAAAGGTCATGGAAAAGCAACACACTAACCACACTATCAGAAAGAGCACATACATGGCTTTGGCTGGCCATGCAGTGGAAGGGCCTTCCATCAGTACGAATCCTGTCACAAAAGAGGTAAATGAAAAAACGGTAAAAATAAGAACACAGAAAAAAAAGAACATAAAAGCAAAGAAAGAACACAACGCCACTTGCATGCACTGGTACCCTTACCTCCGCCTTCGACACGTGTTTTTTTAGCCTGCTTCCCCCATCACTTGTATCAGGCTTACGGACATTTCTTTTATTACCACACAAAGCAGCACCTGCATGCCCTTGTATTCCAACGGCTCGCACAGGCAAATGATCACTGGCTACCGCGCTCCTAACAATATCGCCTACAGGGTTCGGACTAAAACCCACCGTAATATGACCTGCTGAAGTACTAACGTCCCTTACCGGAACCGATATTTCAACACCATCCACACCATTACCAGGAACACTAACACTCATGCCCAAAGGATCTTTCCTACGCACACATTTACTTTTCGTTTTCATGCTCAAGGAAAATAATGCAAATGAAAAAGCAAGGATACAGAAACGCAATGAAACAAACTGACAATATATATCCGTATCACAACTTTTGGAAAATGATCAAAGAAACACCATATAATTAAAATGTTAGAAACGGCTTAAAAAAACCAAAACTGGAAACAAAAACACCACACATAAACACGAAGCATACCAACAAACAACCACATCCTACACGCATAACAACACGTAAAAATTCAAAAAACATGCTAAACCTTAAACCTAAGAGGCATGCAGCAACCACATGTAATACGAAACAAACTTGAATGGCAAAGAACATGCAAAATCTATAAAGTAGCAAGAAAGAAGAAGAACATCACATATCTGCATGATCTACCTAACCCAGGAATGCAACCTTTCTTCTGTGAGAAGAAAGCATACAAAGCGTCAACCCAAGCATTATACATACCAAAGAATACGGGTCAAAAACCGGAGCCACCAAGGCCCAGTACTAACAAGGCCCAAAAAGGTGAACATGATGAGGCCCAAATAGCGGATGGAGAATAAAATAGTAATACTTTGTGAATACGCCCTCCTATTAGTATGTATATAAATTAGAAATAGGGTCCAAGTAATTATAAAATTGGTTGGGAAATTTTAATGTTCTTGATTGATTCTAGGTTGTTAATGCTATACGTATGGTGCACGCGACATGATTCCACCATGTAACGTGTCGTGTGTTGTGTGATTTGTACTTAAGGAGCCTGGGCTATATGAAAAGTTGTTAACATCAATTATGAGTGATGGGTTCAAGTCTAGTTAGCGATACCTGTGTGACAATGTGATAGTTGCCGTTCAAAAAAGTTAAGAAATGTCGTCATATGAAGCATATGTAGGATAAGACTCTCAAGCATAATATATTAATATGGGATCATTTTGTAAAAAGAAAGAATTACTATACGATTCTCAAGCATAATCATACATGCACGTTAGAAAAATGGTAATCTTTATAAAGGTATACTACGGTCAAGGACGGAAACACGTGACAGTTTGACCAGGTGCATTTACGAAAAATTATAACGAGGAACACAATTTTTTAGACCAGGTGCATTTAGTAAAAATCGAGGTTTTTTACAAAAATTAACACTACGCCACAAAATTCCATTTGTGTCCCGGGACGGACCCACCCTGATTCCGTCCCTGACTACGGTATAACTTTATTAACATTAGACTAGTAGGCAAGGATCCGTGAGTGGTAAAGTGAGTCCTCCACTCACGAGTGACTACCTTGCATTGGGTTGAAGGTCACGAGTGAGTCTCGCATATCTAGGCACATTAAGAAAGAGAATAAGCGAAAAATAAGTATGAAAAGAATAATAGGACTGCTAGAGGTCATCTTTTAAACCATATGATAAATTCTCTTTTTCATCTTTTCATTAATCAAAAATCGGCCAAGGCTATTTGGGAAACTTTAGAGAAAAAATATGGGGCTGATGATGCTGGTAAAAAGAAGTATGTTGTAGGGAATTGGTTACAGTTTCAGATGGTAGATGATAAACCAATAATGGAGCAAGTTCATGAGTATGAGAATTTGGTGACTGATGTTCTAAATGAAGGTATGAAGATGTGTGAAATTATGCAAGCAAATGTGTTGCTAGAAAAGTTTCCACCCTTATGGAATGACTATCGCAATCAACTCAAACACAAGAAACGTGATCTCTCACTCCAAGAACTCATTAGCCACATGAGAACCGAGGAAGCAAACCGTCTCAAAGATAAGCAAATCTCTAACTCTTTTAGTTCTATAAAAGCTAACTTGGTAGAATCTGGTGGCACCTCCAACAGAAAGACAAGAACGAAAATATGGAGAACACAAAAGAAATTTGTTCCAAGAAACACGGATGGCAAAATTCAAAGCATCAGCTTGCTATGTTTGTGGAAAATCCGACACAAAGCCTATCAATGAAAAAAAAACGCAAGGATCAACAAAACTCTAACCAAAGACATGTCGCGCCACAAGCCAACCTAGTTGAAAATGATGAAATCATTGTTGCAGTGGTTGTAGAGACGAATCTAGTGGAGGATAAAGTTGCATGGATTATGGACAGTGGTGCATCAAGGCATCTTTGCAATAATAGGGAACTATTCCATGAATTTGAATAAGTTAAAGATGGTGATATGGGAAACTCTCAGACTGCTGGAGTGCTCGGTAAAGGAAAAGTACTTCTAAAATTTACTTCTGGTAAAACCATGGCCTTAAATAATGTCTTATATGTCCCTTCACTTTGTAAAAACATGGTTTCTGGAAGTTTACTACTTATGGCAGGATTAAAAATTGTTCTTGAAGGTGATAAGGTAGTAATCACTCGAAACAATGACTTTGTGGGGAAGGGATATGTGGTTGATGGCTTATTTGTACTTAGCATTGATTCTTCTTCTAATGCAAGTTCTTCTACTTTTGCTTACATTGCTGAGTCCCCTAGTATGTGGCATGGTAGATTAGGACACCTAAATCTCGCATCCATCAAAAAATTAAAAGCCATGAACTTGATAGATGTCGTGAATGAAAAAGAATTTCAAAAATGTGAGATATGCGTTGAGGCAAAATATGCGAAAAAACCTTTTAAAAATGTCACATATAAGAGCACTCAATTACTTGAACTAATACACTCTGATTTGGCTGATTTCAAAAACATAATAAGCAAAGGGGTAAAAAAAAATATTATATGACTTTTGTGGATGATTATTCGAGATACACTAAAGTTTACCTCCTAAGGTCTAAAGACGAGGCCGAAGATATGTTTTTAAAAATTAAAGCAAAAGTAGAAAACCAATTAGACCGAAAAATCAAACGACTTAGATCTGATAGAGGTGGAGAATATAGCTCCAATTTCCTTAAAGAATTTTGTGAGAAACATGGTATTGTTCATGAATTTAGTGCACCTTATACACCCCAACAAAATGGTATAGCTGAGAAAAAAAACCGAACACTGAAAGAAATGATGAATGCTATGCTATTAAGTTCAGGTATGTCTGATAATATGTGGGGTGAAGTTGTTCTTTCTGCTTGTTATATTCTGAATAAGGTACCTCACAAAAAACTAGATAAAACCCCTTATGAACTATAGAAAGGATTCCCGCCTAACCTCAAATACTTACGTGTGTGGGGGTGCTTAGCTAAAGTTGCTTTACATGATTTTAGGAAACCTAATATAGGGTCTAAAACTTTTGATTGTGTGTTTACTGAGTATGCTACAAATAGTGCTGCGTATAGGTTTATGTGTTTACATGATAATTCTATTTGTGAATCTAGAGATGCGGAATTTTTTTGAAACTATTTTTCCTTTAAAGAAAAATGACATGTTTAGCATTGCTGGTCCTTCTAAAGCTCCTAATATTTCACCTTGTGTGCCTATATCTTCTTCTATTTCAAACATTCAAAAACATGAACCTAGAAGAAGTAAGAGAAAAAGAAATGAAAAGAGTTATGGACCTAATTTTATTATTGCATTTCTTATTGAAAATTGTGACGTTGATAGAGTAAATGAGGATATTGTTTCACTCTTCTTATTAGAGGAAGATCCTAAAACTTACAAACAAGCAATAAAATCCATTGATTCTAGCTTTTGGAAAGATGCTGTCAATAGTGAGTTAGAATCCATAATGACAAATAATACTTGGGAAATAGTAGACCTGCCTAAGGGTTTTAAACCAATTAAATGTAAGTGGATATTTAAAAGGAAAATGAGGCCTGATAATACTATTGAGAAGTTTAAGGATAGACTTGTTGTCGTAGGATATTCCCAAAAGAAAGGCATTGACTACTTTGATACTTATTCTCCGGTTACCAAGGTTGCAACAATTAGATCACTAATTGCCATTGCTGCCATACATGGACTTGTCATACACCAAATGGACGTAAAAACGGCTTTCTTAAACGGTGATCTAGATGAAGAAATTTATATGGAACAACCTGAAGGTTTAGTGCTACCCGGTAAAGAGAACAAAGTATGTAAGCTTAAAAAGTCACTATACGGCCTTAAACAAGCCCCAAAACAATGGTATTTGAAATTTGATCACACTTTAGTAAGAAATGGTTTTATTGTAAATGAATCAGATACTTGTATGTATACAAAACTTGTTGGATCTGACTGTATGATTATTTGCTTATATGTAGATGATATGCTCATATTTGGAACCAATATCAATGTTGTTAACGAAACTAAATCATTTTTAGCTTCTCAGTTTGATATGAAGGATTTAGGAGGAGTTGATGTAATTCTTGGAATTAAAGTAAGAAAAAGTGAAAATGGATTTTCATTACGTCAATCTCATTATATCGAGAAAATTCTAAAAAATTCAACTACTTTGATATTGATCCAGTGAAAACACCATATGATGCTAGCATATGTCTTAAAAAGAATAAAGGTCCAAGTACTTCTCAATCTGAATATGCTAAAATCATAGGCAGTGTGATGTTCCTCATGAATTATACTAGGCCTGACATAGCATATGCGGTGAGTAGATTGAGTAGATATACTCATAACCCAAATAGTGAACACTGGAATGCTATTGAGCGATTATTTGCATGTCTTAAAGGTACTATGAATTGGTGTTACCCTAAACCCTAAACCCTAAATCATTTTAATAAATTTCCTGCAGTGTTAGAAGGATTTTGTGACGCAAACTGGGTAAGTGATAATGATGAAGTAAGCTCTACAAGTGGTTATGTTTTTACATTGGGGGTGGTGCTATATCATGGAAGTCTACTAAACAGACTTGTATAGCACACTCCACCATGGAATCTGAATTTATTGCTCTTGAGTTGGCAGGTCAAGAAGCAGAATGGTTGAGGAACCTTTTAGCTGATATTCCACTATGGAGAAAACAACTAGTGTCTGTAGGCGGCCATTGGAATTGCTAAAAATAGTGTGTACAACGGAAAAAAGAGACACATACGGATCAGACATGCCATTGTCAAGCAACTACTAAAGAACGGAGTGATCTCATTGGACTATGTGAATTCTGAAGAGAACCTAGCAGACCCTTTTACTAAAGGGTTGGCTAGGAAAGTGGTTCTTGAATCATCGAGGGGGATAGGGCTTAAGCCCAGAGATTGAGGTAATGTGGCGGATACCTTTTAAGGTCAAACGAAACTACATTATTCTTCTTGTGCATCCCTTATGGTTGTGAAGTGCGTTTGATGAAGATGAGCCTATAGCTCTTAATGATTCCATAGCCCAGTCATTTGGGTGGTCCTTATGTGATGGACTTGATGGATACACTAATTTATGTTGAGGCTGAGTCTTTATGACTCTTAATGGTGTAAGAGTTCTTTTATGAGACAAGCTTAAACCACCTTAGTAAGTGTGAAGGTGGGCCGCCTTCTATGAAAGACTTGGGTTGTCTTTCTAGAGCACTTACGAGTACCCAAGGTTCGCGCATGGCCATTAAAAGCGCTCTTGTGATTATAACGCGGAACTTGCTTAAATTTAAGAGTTTATAGGTGTTGTGGGGGTCTAAACTTGAGTCTATGTGGTTCAAGTATAATTAACCACTTTGACTTATTGGTCTACTCATTTCACTATGTATCAATTCAAATCTTAAGATATTGATACAGATTTATATCACTCTTCTATTGCCTCAAATTCTTCTATTTAGTAGCAAGCCATTTGTGGGGGATTGTTGGAATAATATTGTGTTAATGGCATGCTACTTAGTTTTTAAACGTTTATTTCAATATTCAATGGTGTTAAAACCATTCGTCAGTTTTGATTGACCAAATGGGATGTTTGATTTGAATATTAATCATTTTTAAAGATCTTTTAAAGTTGGCTTATTGCACCATTAAAGAATGGAGCCTACACTTGACTATAAAATCATTTGGTAGACTCAGTTGTTAGACACACAAAACATCACACATTCTTATCTAGTTGTTTCAAAACCAATATATGTTCTTTTCAAATTCGTGTATCTAATCTATTTGGGGCAATTGTTTTATGCAAGTTCCAAGTCATCTACCATGAGTGCACAGGTTGGTTGACTAGTTGTGTTCACCATGGGGAGCGATCGGCATTCTAGGATTGCACCACGGTCGTGTCGAAATTTCGCTTTCAAGGCAGTGGTTTTTCCACGGCACAACTTCGATCTCGATAAGTTCTTTCTTGTTTCCCAAACTTTATAACTTGTTATTATTATTTATTTTTCTCGTTCTTTGTTAGCTGACACAACTATTTGTAACATTGAGTAAAAATAATGTCTATCTTATTGCAATGAAAGTAGCTTTACCTAAACATTGTCATAGATTAATCGGTTAAAGGTTAAAAACCATTATCACATAAAATTTCAATTATTTGAGATATGAACTACAAGGCTACGAATAAGAATCAATAGCGTATCCGTTTTTGTTAAATGAATCGGTCTTGTTTCTGTTTACCACAGTCTTGACCAAGAACAATGAATAAAAAACATGAGAAGCCTATTGCCCTTTCAATCGTGGTTTATGCATTGCTATGAAGCTGAGAGAAAAAAAAGAATGACCTTTGAATTAACAAATGGTTTTGCAGAAACCAAGAAGCTATTGATAAATATGCATAAAACACATTTGTGTGAATTTAAAAACTGATATTATGTATGTTATGGTTACATTATGTTGTCAAATAACTTTTGTTGCAAGTGTAAACCTAAAAGTTGAATACTTATTTTTCTCATCTACAAATTGTCACTTATAAATATTTGAGTAAACTCTAAAATACATTTTCGTGGTTTGCCAAAATTTACAGTTTACATGTCTATCAAAAAAGTTGACATTTACATCATTTCGTAATTAAACGTTAGATAATATACATTTTTAAAAATAAACGATGCAATTTTTTCCCGTTATTTGCTAACATGGTATATTTTTTTTACGTTAGAACCACGTTAGCATATAACGGAGAAAATTTTGTATCGTTCATCATTAGAGATGTTTATTGTCTAACGTTTAATAACAGATGAATGTATATGTCTCAACTTTGTTGACATATATAAACTACGAAATTTGACAAACCACAATACTGTAATTTGGAGTTTAGCAACAAACTTTTCAGCGGTTATTATCAGCTGATTTATAAGCAAACTAAAATAAATCGCGTAACATCGTAATTAAATATACATTTATACATGGTAACACGATTTACACTTGTGACTTGACCTTCAATCTATGATGCATACCTTTAACCATCAAACTAATCTTGCATTGACAGTGCAACAATCTATATCTATACTACCTTATAATGTATTTAGGACTTTCTAAATAAAGAAGTCTTAATTTTTTAAGCCTACACATCTTACTATAATTAGTAATTCATATAATTAAATTCTACACTATAATAATTGCATTATAATGTACACTAATGACACATTAAATTTTAGCATTAAAATGGATGTTACAAACTTACAATGATACAAATTTATAGTTGTAATTTTTAGAGTAAAGTCCAAAATACATCCCTATGGTTTGTCATGTGTCTCGCTTTACATCCCTAAACTTTTTTTTGGAACAAAACCATCCCTCCGTTAGTAAAGTTGGCACAAATACATCCCTCTATTAGTAAAATCAGTTAATGAGGACTAACGGTGCAAATATTTCTCCGTTATCTCCTAACGGACGAGAAAATATTTGCACCGTTAGTCCTTAGGATTAACGATGCAATACGTCGCTCCCCCTAGTCTTTTGAAGTTGTCACTTTTGGCCAAAAGTAGTATATGAGGGGTTCCCCTATCATTTCGAAACCATAAACCTAAAAACTACTTCTCTCCCTCCTCTCTTTGTGCAGCCGCCGGAAAACCAAGCCACCACCACCATCGCCACTGTACACCGCCACCACCACGACCAAAACACCACCTCCCCGCCTCTACTCTTGTATTGTGAGCAAGTTTTTGTTTGGATCACGACCAAAACACCACGACCACGACCATGACCAAAACAAAAAACCACGACCACGACCAAAACAAAACACCACGACTGGGGTGCCTGATTTACAAACACCCCCTAAAACTAATAACCAGACAATCACTTCCAAATATTCAAAAAGAAAGTTAATATTTTTTTTACCTCAGCTTCAGAAACCATCATATCCGCATACCCGTTCAACTTAGTAACCCTCAAAGCCCCAGTAAAAAACCTAACTGTTCCTGCCTAACAGTATAATCAACATCAAAAACAACACCAGGACCAAAAGTAGGAACATTAAACTGATAAACCTCTTGCTAACTCAGATCTTTCTTACTTGCTTTAAAAAAATGAGCACACACTTCTGGGCCAATCAAAAAAGTAATATTCTTATTAAAAAACAAGTTGAGTGTGAAAACAGATCCTAGTTTTGGGTATTCTTTTCTAAGCATGACTATTGGTCTTTTAAGAAACTGTAACAGGCCTCTTATGATTGGGACATGTGTTTGGATTACTAGTGGGAGGGTTTTTTTTTGGTTTTGGGAGTATGAATGTGGAGATGATTTTGAATGTGATTAAAGTTGTGATTAAGAGGGTTGCTATGTTTACCCATTTGGGATCTAATTGATCCATCATTTGGAATGAGAGATTGGAAGTCACGAGATGAAATAGTGGAGTGAGACTAATAAAGATTCGTACATTGGCCATCGTTAGTCCTAAGGACTAACGGTGCAAATATTTTCTCTTCCGTTAGGAGATAACGGAGAAATATTTGCACCATTAGTTCTCATTAACTGATTTCACTAACAGAGGGATGTATTTGTGCTAACTTTACTAACGAAGGGATGGTTTTGTGCCAAAAAAAAGTTTAGGGATGTAAAGCGAGACACAGGATAAACCACATGGATGTATTTTGGACTTTACTCTAATTTTTATCATAAACATTCAAATTATACAAAGTTCAAATGAGTATAAGTATGGATATTTACATTTGTATTGATATACTTTACGGAAATTCAATTACACATCTACTCTTTTCAAACTATCAAAGGGGTAAACCGTCAAATACTAACTCTCATTGCATACCGCTTAAAGATCAAGGTATAGAAAAACTGACATGTTGAGTATCGTCGCTGCTTTGAGCGGACACTATGCTAGTTATATATTAAGGGCCTAAATAACCTTTTTTACAAGTATAAAACTAAAAAGTTGAATATTTGTTTCTGCATTATTTTATGTAAGGGGCAGGGACCATAAAATTGTTGACAAGTGTTAATACACATATATACAACTGGCTTTATACACATAAATAATACACTACTTTCATATAAATAGTCGTGATCATTCCATTCGACACCAAACCATTCATATTTAACAAATCTTTCCCTCTCAACAAAACCACTATTGTTAGAATATAATTGAATGACAAGAGGGATTGTAGAATGATTGTTGTGTTTATTATGACAATGGAGCGTGTACATATATTGGAGGATTACAAAGGAGACAACCACTATTTGAGAGCATGAGCCACTATTTGACACCATGCTTGTACATAATAATAGACAGCCTAACAACATTGACTAACACTCCCCCGCAGTTTGAGCGGCGAAATCGCGAAAGCTCGAACTGAAAATTAAAGCTAATAAACAAAACAAAACATAACATAATAAAAGCATAACTTTAGTCGACTCGTAACAAAACTGTACCAACGATCGATTTTAGTCGACTGGTACCAACGGTCGGCTAAGTTGACTGGTAATCTTATTGTACCAACGGTCAACATTAGGGACTGGTACCAACGATCAACTTTAGTCGACTGATTACAAAACCGTACGAACAGTCGACTAACAAACAAACAATATAGTTTTTTTTTTTTTTTACACAACAGAAGGATGAGAAAACGAAAGTTGGTTCTAAAACTTCAACCCCCAAAGAACCTTCCGAACAAACGGAGCGTGTTTTTCCATAGAAAAACATAAAGATCCATCTTTCTTTTATTTGTTTATTTATTTATTTATTTTTATTTAAAGCACCAAATTATGTCGGCAATCTTGATGATTTTAATATAATAAGAGAGAATGATGGAACATGATAAAGGTTGGTATGCTTTTCGTTATTCACTTTATTAAAGATACTTTTACTTTCTTTTAAAGATACCACTACACTCATTTCATTTATTTTCATTTCCACGGATTTGCATGATGATAAAGACAAGAGAAAAGCATTGAAGACCTGCAAAAGAGCCAGAGAAGAAGGAGGATGCAAAGAAAGAAGAAGGTAAGAAAGACGAGGAAAAGAAAGAAGATGCAAAGAAGGAAGATGATGGAAAGAAGGAAGAGCCGAAGAAGAAAGAAGAATGGGAAGGTATTTGAAGAATGGAAGGTAAGATCTATAAGAAATAAAAGAAAATAGGAGAAAATATATAACAAAGATGATGATGGGAGGTTGGAGATGATTGACATGGTGAGTTTAGAAGTGAGATAGATTGATTCGAAGAGGGAGAATGGAGGTGAGGAAAGTGTCTGATGAAGGTGAGCAGATGAGAAGGCAGCGTAGCAGGTGAGAAGACAGCAGGTGAGGAGGCAGTAGAGGTTGAAGGAGAGGCAGCGGAAAGACTATTTTTTTATCACTATTGTAGTGAAATGGATGTGGATGAGCTTGATTGTTTTTGGCTGTTCCGGACCGCCGGCCGAAGCCGACAGCCGGAGAAGGAGGCGCAGAGGCTGAAGAGTTTAGGTTTTGTGGATCTTAATGGCGTCTGATACCATGTAAGATAATATTATTGAATGACAAGAGGGATTGTAGAATGATTGTTGTGTTTATTACTGACAATGGAGCGTGTACATATATAGGAGGATTACAAAGGAGACAACCACTATTTGAGAGCATGAGCCACTATTTGACAGCATGCTTGTACATAATAATAGATATCCTAACAACATTGACTAACATTTTCTCATCTTTTTGTTGTGTTAAAAAAAAAAAATGTTTGTTTGTTAGTCGACTGTTCGTACTGCTATGTTACCAGTCGAATAAAGTTGATCGTTGGTACCAGTCTCTAATGTTGACCGTTGGTACAAAAAGATTACCAGTCAACTAAAATTGACCGTTGGTACAAAAAGATTACCGGTCAACTAAAATCGACCGTTGGTACCAGTCAACTAAAATCGATCGTTGGTACGGTTTTGCTACGAGTCGACTAAAGTTATGCTTTTATTATGTTAATGTTTTGTTTCTCTTTTCTAGTTTTGCTACTCCAGTCCGAGCTTTCGCGATTTCGCCGCTCGGACTGCGGGGGAGTGTTAGCTGTAATATTTATTCTGTCGGTTAGACTATCCTTGATTAGTGGACCGTGATTAGTGGGTATTACCCGATCTAGTTTCTCATATCCCTATATGTACTGATCAATTCACATGTAATATTCAAGCAAATCAATAAACAATCATTCAATATTATACTATCTTACAACTATTTCATCAAATCTCTATACAAGTTAATTCTACCTTTCAAGTTCATACCAAAAAAAGAAAAGTGTGCTCATTTTGTGTGAATAATCTAGCGTTGAAGACCAAGTTTTGAAGTTTTTTGTTTCGTGTTTGAAGATATATCATAGGTTGATTAAGTTTCTTTGCTCATATATATATTTCTGGTAATATACTTGCTTTGATTCTATTGATTTTTTTATTTGAATTGTGCAAAATTTGAGATGAAACCGTGATATTGTATTACTGATAAACAATATTGCGGTACAATATTGTGTACTAGTAATGATCCTGACTCAAATTTCTCAAAGTCCGAGTCAGGATCAAGATCTTGTTTGGGACATAACTAGTCCAATGACCCATTGTAATCTTGATATAGTTTTAGTATCATCAAGAACTTGTTGACTTTGTGTAAAAAGACATGATTTATTGTTGATCACAGTTTCATATTATCGCATACTTGTTCATGAAGTTTTCTAGTTAGATTACAATGTAACTTACTAATATTATGTAATGTTCATGTATAGATGTCAACAACAATGGAATTAATTCTTGCTAAGTGCGAATGCTGCGGATTAATGGAAGAGTGTACATTCGAGTACATATACAAGATTCGAGAACGATACAATGGCAAATGGATATGCAGGTTATGTAGTGAGGCTATAAAAGACGAAATTGCACGAGGCGAAATGCTAATTAGCACCAAAGAGGCAATGGCTCGTCTTATGAACTTTTGCAAGGAGTCTAAGCCGTCGAATAAGATGACTGAGCCCTCGATTCATTTAATCGCGGCTATGAGACAGATTCTCTTACGAAGCTTGGACTCACCAAGAGCATTAAGGTCTATGCCAAATAGTCCATTAAGGAGCACGGATAAAATAAAACTCAGTCGATCGGATAGTTGTATTGCAAATCTTTCGCTTGAGACGTGATGAACAAAAGGTAAAAAAAGAAAAAAAGAAAAGTTAAAGTAAATACTAATGAAGGATATAAGTTTGAAGTTTGCTTGTTATGAAATGGTTTTACAAAAGTAATTAAATCCCTATACATAAACTAATTAAAGTTTAGCCTACTTAAAATTGCTACTGTATCTTATTATTAATTCGAATTTTTTTAGAAGATGGTTTACCTCTGTAGTCTCGTATATGTACTGCTAGTGTTATAGTTTTGTAGGATCTAAATACTCTGTTTCAAGGAATAGCTAGGAAAGGAAAATGAAAAACCTATTGAAACCTTGAGATGCTGAGAGTGGGCTCACAAAAAGTCATGCGTTTAACACTTTGTTCGTTCTAAAGGAAAGAGAAATGAAAAAAATAGGAAAGTGAAAAGTAAAGGAAGATAGTATGGAGATTGCTAATCTGGGAGCTTTTAACTATAGAAAGAAAATATGCATAACAGTGTATTGGGAATTTGAAGTTGTACGAAAATGAAATCAAAAGTGAGAGAGGCATTTCATCAAAAACAAATGAACTTGAGTCTGCCGCGTAACAAAATGTTTGTGATGACAAAATCACACTCTACAATAAAGTACAAGTAGATCAAACATTACCGGTGAAGATTATCTCGACAAGTTTATGCTAAATGGGAAAATATGAATAACGACTACACAGTTCACACATGTTCTAAATGGGACTTACTTAAACACAACCTGTTCGAGAAAGTAAGAACGAGATTATAGGTTTTCCAACGCCAAACAAAAACTGATAAAAGCTGCAACTCCTTGATGAAATGATGATGTGTAATGAGTCCTTCCTTAGCAAGGTTATAATCCCTTCTATTTTGATACATCCTGTGACCCAATTAAGAGCTATAATTAATAAATATTCAATCGGTTATGTGTGGTTTTTGTTCGTGTACTCTATGGAAAAGTGTTTGGGTATCGAAAACATACCTCGATTGCGCGGCCATGTGTGTTGGAGTTCTTCTGGGAGAAAGCTTTAAAGTAAGGTCTAATCCCTGAGATAAAAAATAATAATACTAAAAAGTAATACAACAGACAACAACTTTTTAGAAAATATAGTAAATGGGTTCTACCAATGAACGGATGAAAAACAGGGAGATCTCCATAGGTGAGCACTTGAAATCGATAGTTATTTAGGCTGTATTCGTGTGTTGTTAACTGAAAAGGAGAGAGATCTCCACCAATGATGTGATTCCATGACTTGTAATAACTCAACGGATCTTCTTCCTTCTCATTCTTTCCATCATCATACACAAAACTCACCCCACACTCCCTTATGCTGCGACGATTACCAAGTAGCCCATCATAATCATTTTTTGTAGAAATAGTAAGTTGGTCACCATCTTCCATCTCATTCTCCCCAAACATCCAATGGCTTAAGAATGTTAAACTCTTTCCACCTACATTGATGTTACGAATATGATGCGTGTATAACCAGGTGAGGTTCTTTGTTATATTACTAATTTTGATACGTGGCAAATTAGTAAACTGATGAAATGGATATTCAGAATTCTCATTTTGAAATCGAAACCTCCAGTATGGAAGTACATAGCAGAAATTTAATCCTCTGAGCTTATTAGGAGATGATGGGATGGTAAATGAAATTGAAGGCCCCTTGGTTTTGTGCTTAATCCAATTTGGCATCACTTCCCCCCCATAAATTGTGCTGAATATTCCAAATTCATAATACATCTGCCAAAACACAAGCAAAATCAATCAGAATAAATTATCTATGTATAGATATTCATATAAACACATATAGTTGGTTAGAGAACCTGGGTTTGAGATCCCTCTGGTCCTCTTTTAAAATTATACGTTCCCACATGCCTTTTATAAATGAACTCTAAGTTACTCCACCCCAAACTACATAAGATAGTATCATCGACACCTGCTATAGGTTGGATTTTGGTAATTCCTTCAATTTCAATTGATGAAGCTGCTAAATTATTCACCATCATAATTAAACTGAGTGGAGACATTTCTGGATCAAATGAAACTTTCCGTATAAAAGGCATATCGAATTCATCTGAAATGAGACTCAAAAGGCTTAGTGTACGTGGAGGATGTTCAATTGAACCCAGCATTACACAGTTACACATCGAAAGCGTCTTCAGCCTAGGAAGGGTTCTCACACAATCAGGCATTGAAACAATTGGATTGTCGTCGAAACATAAAAACTCCAACATGGATAGGGAACTAAAGTCCATGGGAATTGATTCATTGGAAAAGTTATTATTTGCAAGCGACAACTTCACTAATGAGCTCGGAAAATAAATGGCAGAGGACTTGAAGTCTCTTGGTACAGCCTCCACAACAACTAGTTCGCATTTATTACATCCATCTAGTAGTAATGTTTTGACCTTCTTTAACTTGGCTAAATTCCTTGGAAGCTTTCGTAAATCTTTGCAGTTACTGAGATCAACGAAGACAAGCTCATCACAATGGTCAATTGATTCACAGATTTCAATCAAGCTTGAGCAATTACTAAGAAATAAACTCTCAAGTGAAGGGAGTTCACAAAAGCCACCGACACCACGAAGCTGTTTACTGAAACTCAGATCAAGAATCTTCAACGATCCAAGCAACTGTTGAAATGGGTATAACAGTTGGTGAATTGCAGTAAAACAACATGGACAAATAATAACTACAAAAATAGATCAGGAAATTTCTAACCTTTTGCCTCTTCTCAGCTCGTTGGTGGTTACTACAAGACATATCAAAGAATTCGATATTGCTGTAAGACATGTCAATAGCAACTAGATTCTCCATTAGCAATTCTGAAGGTATAGACTTCGAAGGAAACCCACACATACGCAACCATCTTAATTCTTCTGGAAAGTTCTCATAAGGCCCATTGATTTGCACATAATCGAGATGTAGTATCATTAGACTATCCATATTACAAAGCGCAGCTGTTTTAAGGGGTTCACTTGATCCTCGCAACTTCTCATTTTCGAGCATCCGCATATCAAGGCTCAGGCCTAGTAGATTTCCCTTACCCTATGAAGAAATAACCATATAGAAAAATATTATTTACATGTACAATAATTAAGAATGCAAAATAGTTGGAAACATCAAGTGTTACTAATATCATGCCTCTTACCTTTTTTTGTTTCAGAACTTTGAATGCCTCCTTGTGACACCATATTCGGCTACGCTTCCATGGTTTGTCAGGTGATTCTTGACGTACCTCATCTCTTCCCATTTCTTGAATCAGTGAATGCATAATCAACACGCTGGTATTCCAATCAATATCGAGAAGGCATCTGTCAGTGAGATGAGTGATCCCGGTTCTTGTGTTTATATCACATGCTTCTAATATTGTTTCAGTAAAATCTCTATCTTTTCCAACAAAAAAACAAGCGATATGCTTAAACAATTCCTTATCATTTTTGGATGGCAAAGATTTAAAGCTCATTCTCAAGACATTAGTTATATGGGAATCGGGTTCTTTCTTTAGCCCTTTTATGCAGTCTTCCCAATAAGCAACATCTCGGTTATATAGTGACCTGCCTAAAACTTTAAGAGCCAACGGATTCCCTTCACAGTACTTCACAATATTATCTGAAACTGCTTTGTAACCTTCTTTGAGATCTTCAGACTTGAATGCATGAAGGCATAAAAGCTTTAGTGAGTCAGTCACATACAAACCTTTAAGATTGTGCTTTGTATGCTTGGGTTGAACTTGTGGATTGAATAGTGCACATCTCTCCGTCAACGATGCGTCTCTAGTGGTTATTATGATTTTGCTTCCTGGTTGAAAACCTTTACTTCCAAGCAACACATCCAACTGGTCGAGACTATCAATATCATCAAGAACTATAAACACTTTTTTACGGGCTAGTGCGTTCTCAATTGTAGAGGTGTACACAGAAACATCATGAACTGGAATTGAACTTGCTTTTGAAATGTCATCACAAAGTTGTTTTTGTACATCAAGCAATCCATTAGATTGTTCCACACATCGCGTACTTATATTTTCAACAAAGGTGCTTCGGGTGAATTCACGACAATGTAACTTATAGACATGTTTGGCCAAAGATGTCTTCCCGATCCCACCCATGCCCAATATAGTGAGGATATCAGCAGTATGTTCATATCCATCTTGGAGCCATGAACTGATGAATTGAATGGACTTATCTATCCCAATTAGTTGTGGGTCTTTTGGCAGAGTACTCCTTAAGAGTACGCCCAATTGATGATAGATGTTGGTAACAATTTTTTCGATAAAATCCGTCTCTAGCCTGAAATAAATTTTGTAGGATAGTTTTAACTTAAAAAAGAGGGGGATTGCATATATATCTCTTAAAAAGCTTAAAATTACGTAAATATCCGACTTAAACTTATAATTGCATCTAAATCATTCAAAAAACTAAAAAATTGCATATATATCATTTCTAAACCTTTAATATGTCACATATATATATATATATATATATATATATTATAATTATGGTGCAATATAATTATAAACTCTAAATTTTGGTAATTTTAATTTTAGAAATAGCAATAACTGCATTTGTTTCAAAAACAAGATGTCCCGAGGTTCAAAATAAATTAGATGACCAAAATAATATATCGATACAATAAGAATACATGAAATAAATCTTTCATAGATATCGTTAAGGGTGTCACAAAAACCGACCCGACTCGAACCCGAATATGACTTATCGGGTCGGGTTAATTCGGTTCAAATTATATTCGGGTCAACCGGGATTGACCCAAATTCTAAACAAGGTCTGGTTCGGGTTTAATAAAAGTTTCTTACTCAGGTTCGGGTCAACCCGAGTGACTCGAGTTATATAACGACATAGACCCGAACCCGAGTTGGCCCGACTTGAATTGACCCGAACCCGAATTGACCCGAGTTCTAAAAAAGGTCGGGTTCGGGTTTTTTTTAGCCTTGACCCGAATTGACCTGACCCGAGTGATCCGAACCCGACCGGGTCAACCCGAATAACAACCCTAGATATCATGATTGTTATATATATATATATATATATATATATATATATATATATATATATATATATATATATATATATATATATATATATATAAATATATATACAAGAAAGCGTATATTACTACAAGTTTATAAATAACGAAAAAAATAATCTATAGTAATTATATTTTTTATAATTATAGTTGTAATGTATTTTAAAGTTGTGAATTTATAATAAATGGTTATTTGGATATACAAAACATATTTAAGGTTTAGAAAAAAAATATGTATGCAATTATAAGTTTAAGTCGGATATATATGCAATTTTAGAGTTTTTTAAACGATATATATGCAATTATAATTTCAAGTTGTATTTATACGCAATTTTAAGCTTTAAAGAAATATATATATGTAATCCCTTTTAAGAAAGAAGCCTAAACTAAGGGACAATATGATTGAAAATGATATTCAGTTTAAATTTTTGTTAAAAAAATGTGATATTGGTACCACTTAAAATACATGTAACACTCCCCTAATTTTTATTTTTATTTCAATTTTATAATTTTGTTTTTATTAGAAAACTGCTAAAACAGAAAATACGAAATTAAAAATATAAAGTTTGACAAGTCAAAAGTAGTAAAACACAATAAATATGGAGGAGAAAAGTATAAAAAATAGTTTTATCATGTTAATAAAGTGTGTAAAACTGTCGAAAAAAAGTACGTAACATATACAATATAAGATTTGACAAGTCAAAAATAGCAAAAGATAACATATACGGAAAAAAAACAATTTAAAAACTGTCTTATACCGTGAATAAAGTGGATAATAGAGGGGTGGTAATGATAAGGGCATAGATAATAGCACCCTAATCGAAGTTCAAGAGATGAAAGTAAATTACATGTCCTTAACACTCCCGCCCATTTATTACCCACTTTATTCGCATTACAAGACAGTTTTTTAATAGTTTCCTGATCTGAGTTTAATCAAAGAGATGAAAGTAGTAAACTCTTACATGTTCTTTGGTTCTTTCCCTTTTAAATTAGCAACTTGTGTAAGTGCATGCTTCCATATCTCCATCTTTTGAGCCCATGCATTTTTTATCTCTGCATTTGTTTCTGCCTCCATCTTCTGTTTATGATCAGCCATCGCATCTCCGAAGCTGTTTCGTTGCTTCCTCACATCGTTAGGATCGACATGATAGAATATGGGGATAACTATTTGGTTAAACTCCCTATGCTGCTCCAGAATTAACGCCAGTTCATTAAGGCACCATGTGGAAGAAGCATAATTCTTTGACACCACAATTATAGAAGCTCTCGATGCTCTAATGGACCTCTCTAACTCCGGCTTCAAATATAGCCCGGTTTCAATATTTTTATCGTCCAAAAAGGTTATGAGTTTAGCATCCTCAAGGGCTTTGTGGAGGTGATTGGTGAAACTGTTACGAGTGTCTGCCCCTCGAAAACTTAAGAACACATCATACAGTTTATGTTGATCATTACTTGATGAAGATGCTTCTGAAATATTTGTAAGAATGACCATTGTAAGTTATGAAAGCTTTGAAGAGGAAATGCATGTATGAAGAAATTATATCAAGTGCTGTTTCTTTTTTTTCTCCCTCTAGATAAGGCATCTTTTTAGATGTGACGTGGTTGGTTGGAACAAGTGCCATTACATAAAAGAGAAATTTTTTTAAACGGCCCATAACCACTACCTATTTACAAAACCAACCGTCGCATATTTTTTTTTATGAAAATGAACTTTTGATTCTGAGCCCTTAGATTGATTTCAGGAAAGAATTTGGACCCTACATCTGTTTAAAAATGCGGCCCAAAGTTTAAAAACGCGACTATATTTTTTAAAGTAGCTACACAAGTTTAAAAACGCGACCCAAACTCACGCGACACAAATAAAACTCGACCCAAAAGAACTCAAAACGCGACCCAAAAGAATTCAAAACGCGACTAAGTGATTAAGAACTCGACCCAAAACGCGAACCAAAAGAACTCGACTCAAAAGAACGCGACCCAAGAGAACTCAAGACTCAAATTTGACAAAAAAACTCGACCGAAAAGTGCGACCAAGAATATTGAAAAGAAAAAAAAAACACGACCAAGAAATTTGAAAAGAAAAAAACGCGACCCAAAAGTATGTGTGTTTGTGTGAGCAAATGAAGAAGTGGTAACTAAGGTATGTGACATGTGGGAATGAAAAAAAGATACATGTTGGACAGATGGATACTTAGGCAATATACATCATTTTGCAAGACAATGTGTTCAAGAAATCTCAAACTCTGACCATGTTACTATTAGCAATAGAAGATTTACGATAGACAAGCTCATAAGTCTGGGTATTTTGTCTAGAAGCTATAATAGACAAATTCATCAAGTTTGGGGTGATGATGATTTTTGGAGAAGAAGGTTATTGAGAGAGGAAGTTGGAGATGAGAGAGAAGAAGGTTATGACTTTTATGTTACTTTATTTTGATGTGACATGTATGGTTCACGTTTATAAAAGATAGATAAATAGTTTAGAGACTAAAATACACCGTTGGTCCCTAAACTTGTACCAAAGACAGTAGGACAAAACTGGGTCTTTTCATCGCCACAGGTCCAAAACATGGCCTTTAAATGCCAAATTAGTCATTTGACAAAGTCAAAGTCTGATTTTTGTTTTGTAGTCGAGGGTATTTTAGTCCATACACATTTATATTTTGATAACACATTTATATTTTAGCCCTTCATCTTTCATCCTCGTTATCATCTCCCCAAATCATTCATCTCCCCAAATCATCATCAAGTTCAAATAAATCTGGAGGTGAAAGAATGAAAGCTGTTTTTTCAGATGGGTAGAATAAGAAAATGATTATCTTCTGATGAAGACTGGAATTGTCTTTCGTAATAGCATCAAAATTAAGAATTATTTACAAGAACTAAAAAGTGATTACATGATAAGACTACAAGACTAAAAGGTTTTGAACACCGACGCCTCATGAAGATTACAGAGAACTTGAACTTGGAAAAATGCAGGCGCACCTCTGACTTTTTATATTGAATAATACCAAAATAAGACGTTTGACTGTTTGTAACATTCAGAATAAGATCACCACTTTTTCCATAAGAGCATATCTCTAAACTATTTATGTGCTTCCACGCGGGCTCTTGTACCTGGTCTGCGGTTTAGATAACGGATAACTGCATCTTCAACCCTGCACATTTGATAAACATAATTGAATAAACTTTAGAGGTAGCAAAGTCACACCTGAGACTTTAGACCCGGCATAACAGTGACAATTAGAGACAATACATATAATCATAACATGTTAACATCTAAGCTACATGGGAGAAGAAAATTAGGACATATTGTTTCAAAAAAACATCAAGGGACATTATTCCTATACATCATCAAAGTACACACAAAACTCGCGAGAATTTGAGGGGTAATTTCATAAAAACTGTTCCTTCCTGCTATATATTGAGTTACTGACTTGTTTCCATCAGTTATAGGCTTATAGCACACTTTGATAGAACGATTAAAAAAAAAATGTCCCCATACCCGTGCCAAACGCTGGATTAATAAACTTTAAGTTGGCAATTATGATATGATATTCCCTTATATTATAATATTCTATTTAAGTATGACTAGGAGAATCAAGCACTCATGCTTTAATTTAATAACTGCATCAAGTGTAATTGTGTGAGACAAGTTGCCTATTAAAACTAGCCTATTTTGTATTTGTACTCTTTCCAGTTTTGGCGATAAATATATCAGTCGGACCTTACAGGTTCTTATTGCCAAATAAGACCATACTTGAAACTAGATAAGATTACCAGCTAATGTTATGCAGCATCAATAAATACATCTATAACATCAACACGGTGCTAAAGAAAAGATAATGAAGGTAATATACCAGGTTTGGTTATAGAAATCAGCCCGATGTTCTTTTTCAGCATTCCGGCTTGCTTCCCCTGAAAGGACCTTCAGATCTCTACCTTGGGATTCAACCAAAGCATCAATAAACTCAACCGGTGACTCACTCAACCCAAGAAAAAATGCCCTTCTTTTACGATGTTCATTTATCTTTCTAATTACTGTACATATCCCTTCATCATACGCTTCAATCTCTTTGGTTTTATCAGTATAAGCCAATAAACCATTCAATTCCTTTGGTGACAGAACCGGCACATCCACCAGTACATCATAACAAGCGTTTCCAGCTAGACTATTTCCCGACAACTTTATCTTGTGCTCCAAATGTACAGGTTGTGGTGGAGACAAGTGATTCGATATCTTCTGTGGCACCATTGTAAATTTCACTTTTTCTTCCCCAAATACCTTCAGAAGCGGTGGGTCACAATTAAAAAAAGACGGGTCATCTGCATTTTGTAACTTCCGAGCTTTCACATATTGCCAAATTGCAGAACTAATTCTTGCTCGAGTATTGACTTCAATTCCAAGAACTTCCATTAAAGGAGCCGAAAGCTTAAATTTTTCGGGTAAATAAGTCATTTCCAACTTTATCTGCACGTTAAATTCCTTATCACCTTTTCTTTTCACTTCAAAACCTTCATGAGGCGTCGGTGTTCTAGAAGATAATCATTTTCTTTTCACTTCAAAACCATGTGTTGTGAAAGTGATTACATGATAAGACTGCAAGACTAAAAGGGTGTTTGGGATTGTTTTCTTTTAAGAATTATTTACAAGAACTAAAAAGTAACTCGGAACTTGATTATTTAAAACAACTTATATCAAATATTAGAGGGTGTTTGAGATTGCCTACTTTGATTGCTGATTTGCTTATCTATACAAAAGATAAGCAGATTCAAGTGTTTTGCAGAACCTCTTAGTTGCTTATTTTACAGGCAGGTTGCTCTTGGGCTTATCAAAACCCCTCATATAAGCTGATAAGCCAAACCATATAAGCTTAACCAAACACTTGATTGGGCTTATTTTAGCAAATTGGTATGAATGAAAAGACAACTTATTAAAACCAAGATAAATCTTTAAAACCTGTGAAAAGAAAGAGCCTCTTGTTCTTGTGACCCAGTGATCCCATCATCATCTGCTTGGTTTCATTGAGATGTACACATTCGCATATTGATCAACAGGTCAAAACCCGACAGCTATATGCTACTAAGCAAAAGAATCCAAAGACACGTTACAACAAACAGTTGGTGGGCATGACCAAAAATGGCTGTTTTTTGTGCTCATCACATTCGCATATTGATCAAAAAAATTGATGTGATTCAGTTCAGCTGATTTTTAGCAATGTTCCTAGATATCCTGGTAGAAGGTAGAAGTTTATAATACAGTTTTATTAGTCAAATAAAAGGAAGTAAGAACCTTTATATGCATCGAGAATTTCTTGTGAGGAACAACAAAATAAGAGCTTGAACCATCCATGGCTTCCCCAACAAGTAACTATCGAATGAGTTGAATATGTAAAGATTATTAGTGTTCCCTTGTTTTTTAAGGTAAAATTTGGGTGAATATGTAAAGATTACAAGTAACCATCCATGGCTTCCCCAACATCCATGGCTTCCCCAACAAGTAACTATCGAACAAGTAACTTGGGTGATTGAGGTAAAATTTTGCTTCTTAGTAATTTGTGTCATACAGGTTATTTGGATTGGCGTACTGTGGAGATGATGATGTTGTAATTTGTGTCATACAGGTTATTTGGATTGGCGTACTGGGGAGATGATGGCCAGGATGATGTTGGGGAGATGATGATTTGGGGAGATGAATAATTTGGGGAGATGATGACGATGATGAATGATGAAGGGCTAAAATATAAATTTTTATCAAAGTATAAATTTGTATTGACTAAAATACTCGACTAAACAATCAGGCTTTGACTTTGTCAAAGGACTAATTTGGCATTTAAAGGCCATGTTTTGGACTGTGGCGGAAAAGGCGATTTTGTCCCATGTGATGCTTTGAGTACAGTTTAGGGACCAACGGTGTATTTTAGTCTAGTTTAGATTAATAAAATGAGTATGTAGTTGGTTCGTTTAGGTAATTTGGTTTAAAATAAAACTCAGTCAGTTGATTCCAGAGGTACCATGGGCTTGCCTGTTGGGGCTTCTGATAGTTGTATTGCAAATATTTTTCTTGAGACGTCGTATACTACATTGCAAGAAATTATGAAATGATGAACAAAAGGTTAAAAAAAAAAAAAAAAAAAAAAAAAAAAAGGTTGAAGTAAATGCCGATGAAGGATATAAATAAGTTTGAAGTTTGCTTGTTATGAAATGGTTTTACAAAAGTACAATTAAATCCTTATACATAAACTAATTACACTTTAGCCTACTAAAAATTGCTACCATATCTTATTATTAATTCAAAATTTTTAGAAGATGGTCTACCTCTTTAGTCTCAAATATATACTACCCGTACTAGTGTTAGTTATAGTTATGTAGGATCTAAATACTCTGTTTCAAGGAATAGGAGTTTAATTGAAGAATTACATTTTTTGTAATCATATAGGCTGCACTGGTAATGTATATAGATTTCAATGAAATGCTAAATTGGTGTAGGGGTAGGATCCGTCTACATCTTACCTCCCCCATACCCTGCCTAGGCGGGATTGGGTTTGTTGTTGTTGTTGTTGTTGTTGCTAAATTGGGACCCAATCTGATCAGATCTTAGCGGAGTCAGAGTACAGAATTGCAATATGGATTATGAATGCAAGATGAAAGAACGCAGTTGGAATCAACGAATAACGTGACGAATACGCCTACAAGTTTATGCGAAATGGGAAAATGTATTTATTTGAATAACGAATACACGTTCACACATGTTCTAAATGGGACTTAAACACAACCTGTGGGACAAAAGTAAGAAGGAGATTATATATAGGTTTTCTAACGCCAAACAAAAACTAATAAAAGCTGCAACACCTTGAAATGATGATGTGTGATAAGTCCTTCCATAGCAAGATTATAATCACTTCTATTCTGATACATCCTGTGACCAATTAAGAGCTATAATGAATAAATATTCGATCGGTTATGTATGGTTTTTTTTTGTGTTATGAAAAAGTGTTTGGGTATCGAAAACATACCTCGATTGTGCGGCCACGTGCGTTGGAGTTCTTCTGGGAGAAAGCTTAAAAGATTGGTTCTTTCCCTTCCCCTGAGACAAAAAATAATAATACTAAAAAGTAATACAATAGACAACAACTTTTTAGAAAATTTAGTAAATGATTTCTACCTTTATAACGGACGCCGGCTGCAGTGAACGGATGAAAAAGAGGGAGATCTCTATAGGTGAACAATTGAAATCGATGGCTATCTAGGTTGTATTTGTAAGCAATTTTATGTGTAAACATTAGAATCAAATATAAATGATGAGCACATTAAACTATTATGCCACAATGATCTTAGAATACGATAATAACCACATAGATAAGATGAACGAGAACAACATACCGGAGGCCGTAGCGGATGTCGTTATGATGTAGAGAGTACTTCAAGCACAAACTAGTTTCTCTCCCTTGACCCACTTAAGTGTAGAGAGCTTGATGGATAGCTAAATGATACTACTTGTGTGTATTGGGTAGGGAGAGGACTAGATGTATATATAGGCTTAAGAGTTAGTATATCCATCAATACTAACAAATAAAACGGTCAAAGACTTAAGGTACCATTAGGAGCATTCATAATTATATTGAATTCAAATGATTACATAATGAGTAAACATTTAGTATATGTAACCTATAATTCAATATGGGATTATAATCACACTAATAGCATGTCACATTCTTTCATTCTCCCACTTGACATGATATTCCTACATGGCACAACATAAGGCTAGCGAATTATATTTTATTAACCGTCATCATAAGTATCTCAACACAACAAACCACATAATGGGGATTATGGCAGTCATACAAATTATTTCTCGTATACTCCTTTCCATATATCACAACATTATGAGCTCACCATGCTAGATTCATAAGTTATATACAAATAACATACAGTCCACATACTTGTTATGATAACACATACAAATTTCTTATTCAAACACAAATGCATGCATAATAACATAATGAATAAGAAATAAAGCCAAAAACATTTTATTGAGCTCAAGAATGTTTAGAATATCATAATTAGTTATCAATACAACCAAGATCCAACCTAGGAACATGTTTTGTAAATGTCTTTGGTGGTAAACCCTTGGTAGAGGATCAACAATCATGAGATCCGTACTAATATGTTATAGATACACTCTTTGTTTCTGAATTTCCTCTTCCACGATAAAGAACTTTATGTCCATGTGTTTTGGACCTTTAGAGTACTTATCTTTATTAGAGAAGAAGCGTCGCGGTATTATCACAATAAATTTTCAGCGACTTGCTTATAGTGTTGACAACCTCAAGCCATGAAATAAAGTTCCGCAACCATAATGCATGAATAGTAGCCTCATAACAAGCTACAAATTCTGTTTCCATGGTGTTTGCAATAAACCAAAGTCATTAGTCGCAAGTAAAATATCATCAACAAATAGAACCAAAAATATAAACTAGCTCCCACTGATCTTGCGATATATACATCGATCAACGATGATTTCTTTGAAAACCGAAAGATTTAAAGGTATCATTGAACTTAATATACCATTTCCTAGAAGCTTGTTTAAGTCTATATATTGATTTCTTCAATTTACACACCATCTTTTCTTTACCCTCTATGAGAAACCCTTTAGGGTTTTTTTTTTTCATATAAACTTCCTCCTCAAGATTTCCATTAAGAAAGGCAGTTTTCACATCCATTTAATGTAGCTCTTAGTCAAAATGAGCTACTAATGCCAATATTATTCTCAACAAGTCCTTTTTTGAGAAGGGTGAAAATTCTCACTGTAATCAATGCCGTATTTCTGAGAATAACCTTTGGCTTTATATCTTTCAACATTGCCTTTAGGGTCGCAACTATTTTAAAACCTTACGCAAGTTTACGAGATCCCAGACTTTATTTTGAGCCATTGATTTCAACTCTTCTTTCATAGCATTAATCCACATTTCAGACTTATCACTTTCTATGGCTAGTGAAAAGGTTACATGATCATTATTAATGCCAATATCAAAAAATTTCTCTTGCAAGTAAACTACATAATCACTAGGAATAGCTGACTTTCTAACCCTTGCAGGTTTGTTTAATGTTATTCCAACGAATTCACTTATTTGCGTTGGTAAATTAGTTCCTTCATGGGGTGTTTGTTCATTATTAAATTGTTGTTCTTGATTTTGAAATACAGGAACAACATTCGGTGCAGTTGTGGATTCTGAACATTCATGGGTGATGGATCATCATCCCTTATTTTGTTAATATCCACAACTTGATTTTCAACAATCCCACTAACTTCACCATTTTCCAGAAATTTGGAATTTTTTGTTTTAACAATTCTAGAACTGTGGTTTGGACAATAAAACCTATACCCTTTGGACTTCTCTGGGTAACCAATAGTAACAAGCTAACGGTTAGAATCCGCTTTTTTTCTTATGGATTATAAACCCGTGCATTGGACAACCCCAAACATGCGGTGTCTCGGACTAGGTTTCCTTCTGTCCATAACTCAAAAGGAGTTTTGGGCCCGACTTACCGGAACCCTATTTAATAGATACACTGCGGTTCTAAGTGCATACATCCACAAACTTTTGGGTAAAGAGGATTTACTTTTCATGCTCCTAACCATCTCCATTAATGTTCGTTTAGCCTTTACGCCACGCCATTTTGTTGTGGCGTGCCCGACATAGTATATTGAGCACATATGCCGCGCATTTACGAGGAACTTTTCAAAAGGACCAGGACATGGTACAGATTCATCATACTTTCCATAATATTCACCACCTCTATCAGATCTTACGATTTTCACTTTTCTGTCAAGTTGCCTCTCAACCTCATTTACAAATACCTCAAAGGCATTTATAGATTGAGTTTTTTCATGTAGCAAATAAACACACCCATAATGTGAAATATCATCTATAAAGGTGATAAAATATTTTTCTTCGGTGAATGATGGAGTATCAAATGATCCACAAATATTGGTGTGTATAATTTCAAGGAGATTACTGCTTTTTGTGGCACCTTTCTTGCTATGTTTGGTTTGCTTACACTTAATGCATTCCACACATAAGCCAAAATCAGTGAAGTCTGGATTCGGTAGAATCTCGTTCTTTACCAATCTTTGTAATCTTTCTTTGGATATATGACCCAAATGTTTATGCCACAAGAAGGCAGAATTTTCATTCACCATGCTACGTTTCATTCCAAGATTATGATCAACAGTAATTAGAGATTCATAAAAAGCATCATCAAGTTTCAATTTATATAAATTATTACAAAGAATACCATAACCAATAAAGGATTTATTCTTATATAAATTAGAACGACCATTTCCACCACCAAAAGTGTACCCACTAATATCAAGTCTCGGAACACAAATTAAATTTCTAGAAATTAAAGGTACATAGGGAGTATTCATTAGATCCAAAAGAAACCTTATATCCAACTTCAATTTGTAAGTCCCTACGCCTTCAATGGGAGCCTTCATTCGGTTCCCCATGAAGAGGAAGTTATTAGTTGGGCTTGTGGTTTGGATTCTAAGGAATCCCTGCATAATATTGGAAATATAAGTCATAGCATCATAATCAAACCACCAAGTATCAGAAGGAACTTCAAACAAGTTTGATTCAAAGCATACAAAAACATAATGTACACCTTTCTTTTCGAACCAAGCCTTACACTTAGGACAATCCTTTTGGAAATATCCATCTTTTCTGCAAAAATTGCATTTGTTGTCCCTTTGTTCCTTCTTTCCAACATTAGGTACCTTTGAGGTTGTAGCGTGTTGTTTCTTCTTAAAGTTATCGGGGTATGAGTTTGAGTTTCTTGTCAACTCCTTGATTCACCAGGTTAACGAAGTGAACTCTTTATTTCTTTAGTCTTGATTCCTCTTGAATAAGCCTACTGGAAAGTTCATCAATATTCTAGTTATCCTTTAATGTGTTATAATTGATGTGAAAAGGTCCGTATTCAGAAGGAAGTGAATTCATTATGAATTGCACCAAGAAAGAGTCATTCACATTCATACCCAGTGTCTTAAGTCTTGCTGCAGTATTGGTCATGTCAAGGAGATGTTGCTGCATACTCTTGGAACCATCAAATTTTATGGCGGTGAGTTCAACCATAAGTGTCCCTGCTAGTGCTTTATTAGGGTAACGAAACTTCTCAATGCCAGGAAGAGAATACTTAATATTGTTGGCAATTGTCATCCACATAAAGTTCAAGCAAAGTCTGTTAGACCTTGTCTATGCTTTATGGTGTAATTTTTGAGCCTCTGTACTATCTTGATTAAGGTCAGTAGGCCTATCATCAAGTAGCGCCAAGTCAAGATTCAAAGCACCTAATGGAAAGTGACTTGTTCGCTTCATTCGGAGAAATTCACACCAGTAAACAAGGTAACAGAAAAAGCTTGAGAGTAGGGGTGAAAACGAGTCGAGCCGCTCATAAAAAGCTCGAGATCGAATCGGTAAAAAGCTCGAACGAGCCGAGCCTAAACGAGCTCGAGCCCGAGCTCGAGCCTATATTAGAGCTCATTTAATAATCGAGCCCGAGCTCGAGCTTTATGTAGAAAGCTCGTAAAGGCTCGCGAGCCCTAAATGAGCTTTAGTTACAATACCCTACTTAGTAAATTCGGATATAATTTAATTAAGCCCACACAAAATGAAAGGCCCATCTCCCTAATCTTATCACACAAAATGAGAAGCCACCAACAATATCGTTTTCATTTCATACGCAGCCACAAAGAAAATGTCCCTTTCATCTCTTTGACTGCTAATAAACGAATCTTGAACAAATAACACATTTTTTTTTCTTCCTTTCTTTATTATATACTCATTTATAAGAAGCATAAATAAACTCGAACAACTTTTTTAACTTCAGTTGTAAGACGAGCTTCAAGATCTTTAATGGTCTCAGGTAGGTGTGATGTTGTGTTTCTTTTTGTTTTTCTTTTAACCGAATGAAAGATAGAATGAAATACGAGTTGTTTTGTTCTTTCTTTTAAGTGTCGGATATTAAATAGTTACATATATATGAAATACGAGTTGTTTCGTTGTTTTTTTTTTTTTTTTTTTCTGTTCTTGTTTTGTTTCGAGAGTGTTAGGAGATGAGTGGTGGTTGTTGTTGGTTGTTGTTCTAGGACAGTCGATGGGTGTTGATGATGGTTATGGGTTATGTTGGACCGATGAAGATGTAGATCTGAGGTTATAATTCTCATACATTTAACCTAAACTTTCCACCAGTCAAACAAATAAACGAGCTCGAATAAGGAAGCTCGAGAAGCCAAGCTTTATTTTTCATAGTTGCATCACAAACGAGCCGAGCTCGAGCTTTATATATTATATCACGAGCCGAGCTCGAGCTCAAACCTTAAGGCTCGAAACGAGCCGAGCTCGAGCTCGAGCTCTCTAAAATATAAACGAGCCGAGCTCGAGCTCTGGCAGGCTCGGGCTCGGCTTGGCTCGTTTTCACCCCTACTTGAGAGTGAAGGTTAATTGCGGAATATGTACATGCTTACTAGTTAGAAATTCATACGATAAATGAAATATATATATTATTGGTTTCCTTTGGGTAAACACAATAATATATCCCATCATTATTAGACTGCAACGAGACTTTACAAGAAAATAAAATAGACTTCGTCAAATATATAAGCATCTTTGGATAACTATATACATATGACAAAAGTATATTGTTTTTCATCTTTAAATTTATTAGTTATAGAAGAATAATTTCTCCTTTGGGAAAAATTCATAATTTCTATAAACTAATAAACGATCCATAATAGCATTCTTTAAGACAACATGAATTATATAACTAAAAAATTTGAAATTAACTTGGCCACTTTGGTGACTAACAAATTAATCTCACTTAATCTCATATAATATATAAATAGCTTTAAATTGTTATTAGAATGCAATGAAACTTTACGAGAAAATAAAATAGACTTCGTCACATATATACACATCTTTGGATAACTATATACATATGACAAAGTATATTAATTTTCATCTTTAAATTTATTATTTATAGAAGAATATTTTTCCTTTGGGAAAAATTCATAATTTTTATCAACTAATAAAAGATCTATAACAGCATTCTTTAAGAGAACATAAATTATATGACTATAAATTTGAAATTAACTTGGCCACTTTGGTGACTAACAAATTAATCCCCTTTAATGTCACATAAAAATCTTCAAAGGTAATCAATGAAGATTTAATAAATACAGATGTTACAAGCAATACATAGTTTAAATTTTATAACATCTATCATGCATGTAGTTAGTCTTTAATTGCCCTATTTGAACATTTATGTTAACTAAGAACCATGACATAAGAGCAATGACATACGTCAAATATGCAATTACGTGACCAATTTAATATCAAAATCATTAGTGCTATGAGCCATAAGAGAGGTGATATATATTCTTAAAGGTATCCATTTCTAATTAGACATGCACTTCAAAGGGAAGTATATACGGGCAATAGGCACATTCATTCAAAGTCCAATGATCATGCAATTCAAATTGTTTTCGGAAACAATTTACAAAGAACTATATATCATATACATGCTGAAACCTTTTAAGTTTTAACAAATTTATAACTACTGTCTGTTAAAATGCAAGCATCGTTAATTGAGCGGAAGCAATAGAGATAACAGTATCTAAGATTTTAGTTTCGAGCATATAATTTAAATAGATTGTAGTATAACATCAATGTTCACTATTTAGAATAGCCCGTAATTTTCACATTTGACTTTTTGAGTATCGCTACATGTCTTCCTGGTGCAAACATAGTGTATAATTTAAGGCACCATGTTTATAATTTATAATCAATCTCCTCAGCATGAAAGACAAATCTAACGTTTCATTTTACATGCATAAACCAATTAAAAACATGTAGTTCACTGCATATATAATATAACGTACAAGCATTAGGAACCAAAATAAATTGTTTTTATAATAGAGCAAGTTTAAATGGTTCAAAATCCTCTATCGATACAAGATCAATTAAAATTAGGATTATTATCGATTCAATAACAATGGCTCTAGATACCACATGTAAGCAATTATATGTGTAAACATTAGCATCAAATATACATGATGAGCACCTTAAACTATTATGCCACAATGATCTTAGAATACGATAATAACCACATAGATAAGATGAACGAGTACAACATACTGGAGACCGTAGCGGATGTCGTTATGATGTAGAGAGCACTTCAAGCACAAACTAGTTTCTCTCCCTTGACCCACTTAAGTGTAGAGAGCTTGATGGATACCTAAATGATTCTACTTGTATGTATTGGGTAGGGAGAGGACTAGATGTATATATAGGCTTAAGAGTTAGTATGTCCATCAATACTAACAAATAAAACGGTCAAAGACTTAAGGTACCATTAGGAGCATTCATAATTATATTGAATTCAAATGATTACAAAATGAGTAAACATTTAGTATACGTAACCTATAATTCAATATGGGATTATAATGACACTAATAGCATGTCACATTCTTTCAGTATTCGCGTGTTGTTAACTGAAAAGGAGAGAGATCTCTACCAATGATGTGATTCCTTGACTTATAATAACTCAACGGATCTTCTTCCTTCTCATTCTTTCCATCATCGTACACAAAACTCACCCCACACTCCCTTATGCTGCTACGATGATGACGTCGCTCATCTATATAAATAGTGAGTTGGTCACCATCTTCCATCTCATTCTCCCCAAACATCCAATGGCTTACGAATGTTAAACTCTTTCCGCCTACATTGACTCTATAAATATGATGCTGGTAAAACCAGGTGAGGTTCTTTGTTATATTACTAATTCTGATATATGGCAAAGTAATAAACTGATGAAATGGATATTCAAAATTCTCATTTTGAAATCGAGACCTCCAGTATGGAAGTACATAGCAGAAATTTAATCCTCTGAGCTTATTAGGAGATGACGGAATGGTAAATGAAATTGAAGGCCCCTTGCTTTTGTGCTTAATCCAATTTGGCATCACTTCCCCCCCCCCCCCTCCATAAATTGTGCTGAATATTCCAAATTCATAATACATCTGTTGGTGTGTAACTCCCAGAACAGGGTAAGATAATCAATTCAGCAGAAACAAGCTACAAGTCAGCAGAAACAAATACCATAGGTGGTTACCGGATATCACTTGGAATCGTGTGATCACTTTCCAAAGTAAACTATTCGACCCTAATGCCTGGGTTACACGAATATCTACTTGGGATAAGACCAAATGTAGTTATGGAATTAGGCACAATTCTATAACCTTTTTGCTTATAAGTGTTAATCGTTTTTTGTCTGTCTTTCATGCATGATCAGATCTCCTATTTATAGGAGATTACTCTTAGCTAGTCAAATGGAATTATGAGTATTAATCGGCCCATTAATAGCCTCATAATTATCCCCATTATAGCCGTTAGTGGTTACATGACCAATTAAACGTGGTCATTAAGCAGTTGAAACTGCCACTTGAATAGGTCAAAGCAGTTACAAGCAGTACTTTCATAGCACTAGCAGTGGATACACTGCTTCAGTGGAAACACACTACTTCAGTGGAAACACTGCTTATTAGTGGAAACCACAAACAGTACTTTCCACTAGCACTACCAATAAAAACCACTAAAAGAGTCAGGGTGTTCATGAACTTTGTTAGGAATTAGAAATTCCAGGTATTAAAGAGTCGGTCACCTCAAGTATATGTAATCGTTAGGAAACTCGTAGTCATAGTTATTTTATGTTAAGTAGTATTTAGTTTTGTAACACCGTGGAGAATGACGGGTCTTTACCCTTTGTATGCCGATCCACGACCCGTAGGTGGCTTGTTTGTAAGAAACTATAAATACCCTCTACCTTCCAAGGTAGAGGGTTGGAGCTTCAATACCATTTTTCTTTGTTTCACATAGTTCCCAACTCTCTTCCTTTCTCTCACTAGAACTTTCTCTCTCTAACATACTTATACGCCTACTTTGATTATGGTTTAGAGTGTTTGTGAAATCCAATATCCTACAATTGGTATCAAGAGCCATGGTTTGATCACTCATCTTTCATGCTCTTTGTTTTGGTGGATTTCATAAGGTTTTTGGGGTATTAAGGGTTTAGGAGAGTTTGATTCATTTGGACAAATCCTAGTGTTAAAGTTTGAATTTTGCTTGTACTTTTGTGTTTAGGATCATCATATGTGTTTATGTTTTGAATTGGAAGGCTTAAATCATTTTGGTTTGGTTGTTTTGGATTGATAAAGTGGTTATTTGTGAAAGAAGGACGAAGCGAGTTGAGTCTCGGACTTGTTTTTCTTCAAAGCGAGTTGCTTTGTTATTTGATGCGAGTTGGTACATGCGACTTAGCTGTTTAGCGAGTTGATCTTTATGTGACTTGGGTTCTAAGCGAGTTGTTTCTTTAAGCGACTTGAGATCTAAAGCGACTTAGCTATTTAGCGAGTTGTAACGCTAGCGAGTTAATTTAAGCGACTTAGTGTTCAAGCGAGTTGATTGTGTTGCGAGTTGATACTAAAGCGAGTTGGCTATTTAGCGACTTGATTCATTAAGCGAGTTGATTGTGTTGCGAGTTGATACTGATGAGTGTGTGAATACTCATCATTTTTGGTTAAATCTGAACTGCAAAACATCTGAAAACACTCAGAAATGCATCAAAATGATAAAAATATCACAAATAAGTGTTTTATGTGTTTCAAATGCAAAAATACCAAAATCAGATGAAAAACATATCAAGTTTGCATAATTGGCAGTTTTAGTCCCCCAAGTTTCAAAAGTTGTCAAAATAAACCCTTCAAAGTTCAATTTTTCAAAATGGCAGCTTTGGTCCCTGAAGTTTCAAAGATTGACAGAAATTACCCCTGGACAATTTTTAATTTGAAAATTATTATTTTTGGTCCTTGAGAAAATTAAACTTGTCAAAATTGACCCTTGAAACAACTTTGAGAAATTGGCAGATTTGGTCCTTGGTTTTTGTGAAATTGCAAGAAAGGTCCTTGTTATTAAAACCAAACCATGACCCTTGAACCCTTTTGAACCATGACCCCTTGCCAAAACACCTTGACCCCTCCTGTTTTGAACCCCTGCCTATTAATATATCCCCAGTCAAACCACCCGGTCAACTCACACTTTTTCCCTCCACTGTCTTCTCCCTCACCTGCCTGCCCTGCAACACTCAACCCCCCTCACCTCCAGCTCACCCTCACCATCCTTGTCCCCTCCACCTCAACAACATCCAAAATGCATTTATTGTTTCCCCCCTTGCACTCAAACCTTCCCCCAGTTGCAAATACCATTTTCCCGCCAAAAGCCATCAATGGCTATAAACCACTCAAGTAATCCAATGGCTCAAAATACAAGTGGGATTTGCTCAGAGGTCAAGTGGGAGGACTTTCGCATATAAATAGAAGAAAGAGAAGCAAGAGAAGAAAAGTAGTCTTTAGTTTTAATTTTCTTGAATGTCGATTTTATTCTTAATGTCTTAATTTAGTTTAAAAATTGTAATCTTTATCTTTCTTGTAATGAACTAAGGCATTTTAGCCAGTTGTAACCCATTTTCAGTAAGAATTCAAAGTTTGGTTAATTTTTCTGTTTTTACATTTTCAGTCATAAAACCTGTTTTAAAATTGCCAAGTATCAAGCTTCAATAAGCTTCATTACAACTTATATAAGCTTATTCAAGCTGTTGATAGCTTTGAATAAGCTTATCAAACAGATTCAATAAATTTGGAACTTGGTCAATAAAAGTCAACAGTGCAGAAATTAGAGTTGATTTGGATTGGGTTGCTGATATGGTTTTGGCATTTGGTGGAGTTTAGCATTGATTTTGGATGTAATATGGGTTGATAGCAAGATTGGGTCCTGTTTCATTGACCTCATGAGCATGCCATAGTGGCAGGACTTTGGTTAGTGTTGAAATT
The DNA here is from genome assembly GCA_910596185.1 of Chrysanthemum makinoi. Taxonomy (NCBI): domain Eukaryota; kingdom Viridiplantae; phylum Streptophyta; class Magnoliopsida; order Asterales; family Asteraceae; genus Chrysanthemum; species Chrysanthemum makinoi. The sequence continues at coordinate 374,801,636 of OU343224.1, read as the reverse complement.
CTATTTTACAAGTTGAATCAGTAATCTAGTTAGCTTCTGTGTTTCTCAAGTGCTTCATCTAGTTATTTCATTAATCAGATTGTTAGCTTGATTGGTTATTAGTTTGCTTAAAGTTAGTACAATTTTCTGCATTTCTGTCCTTCCTTCTATAAGAGAAGCAGTTGAGTTTTAATGTTAAAATGTTGATAAGTTAGCTTGATCTAGGTTTAACTTATTCATCTGAGTTTAGTTTAAGGATTAGTCCAGCTTGGGTTTGAGTTTGGATTTGCAAAACTGTGAATCAGTCATTAAATGAGTGTTTGGATACAGTGAGTAACCTGAGCTAGAGAGTAGTGAAGTGGTTAAGTTGAATTGCAGTGTTCCTAGCAGGTCTATTAGAGTCTTTAGGTTCATCCATTTGCACCTTAGAACTTTAGTAGTCAAAATCACAATTAATCAGTTTTAATTTCCATTTCTGTGAGATTCAGTTCACCATCTCTCACATTTAGGTGTTATATTAGTTAAAGCAGCTTGAATTAGTTTCCTTTCATCATAAAAAATCAATTTCAATCCATTTTTGAGAATCAAAGTTCACCAAAGTCAAATACTGCTTCTGTTCTAAAAGTCAAAAAGTGAAAAACCAGTTTTTACTCAACCTTTGTTGAATTTTCATGGATTCATTTCTGGTTCAAAATCATTAAAACTTTGGGCTTAACAACTTCAATTGGTCAAGAGTTGAAATATGATTTTTGTAGAATTTTTGTAATTTTTTATAAGCTTCAAATCAGCTGCTCAATAAGTTGAAAAGTGCCCTGTGCACACTCAACATACACTGAGTTGTGCACAGGCAACTTCCAGACCTTGTGCAGGTCTTGTTTTTAATCACTTGGGTCTGAAACTTGGTCTTGAGATAGCTAAGCTGATGGTCTTTAGGTCTCCAGTTTTGGTTTTCACATTGGCTTATTGAATAAGCTTGTGCTTAAGCTAGAAGTTAAGAGAAAAACTGTTTTGGCACTTAATCTTTTAAATCATCAAATCATTGTAGTTTGCATTTCAGAGGTTTAGACTAGTTGAAATAGGTTAGTATTAAGTAGTTATAGCATACTTTAGCTTATGCTATCATTTGGTGGTCTTTGGTGTTCATTTGCTTAATTCAAGTGCTTATTTATAAGCACTTTTCACTGCAGCTTCATAATCTTGCACACTAGTATAGGTTTTTATATTTTTCATAGACTTAGAATATTATTTTAGACTTTTCCTGTATTTTTAAGATTTTTCCATCACTGTTTGCTATTTTTCCTAATTTAAATCAGTTTTTAGGACTTTTTAAATAGCTTTTATTACAAATAAATCAGAAAATCTTCAAAAAAATAAGTTTTCAATTTTCATAGATTAAGATAAATATAAAAAGCAAAACAAATATTTTTCCATAATTTTCCTAGTTTAAATAGTAATTTTTAGCAATTTAATTAGTTTTAAATAGTTTTTAAATCATATAAATTAGAATATAAGTCAGAAAAATACAAAATTAGTTTTTAAAATTCTCTTTAGTTATTTTAGATTTTTTAAAAATAGTTTCACAATTTTCATCTTTATTTTCATAATTTTTAGTATTTTAGAATAGTTTTAAAAATTTAAAATTAGTTTTTTTAATTCAAATAATCAAGAAAAATCAATTTTAAAAATAGTGATAGCGTTTATTTAATATAATTTATCTTTTTAATTTTCTTTCATTTTTCCTTTGTCATCTAGTATCAATCACAAACCTTTTCCCGTTCATTATCACCCGATCACTATACGTTTGGTTATTCAGTCGCACAGCGCGTTGGGACTTAACGACCTGGGGAAACACTATACTCCTCTAGATCTTCATTGCATTGTTTCTGAGCTGTTTGAAGTTTATTACGGTTGACCATTCACAAGTGGTTAGCTTGTGTGATAAACTTGACGGTTCGGAACCAATCAAAATTTGGCGCCGCTGCCGGGGAGCTGTGCTAATAATCTTACGTTTAGCAGATCAGTGATTGTTGAATATACACCCATTGTATATTTTCCATCGTTGTTCATATTTTCTTATTATTATATAAAAACAAAACGGTTCCCGAAAATATTATAAAATCAGTTTTCAACAAACACAAAAACCCAAAAATATTTTCATTCTTTGTTTTTACAACATGTTTTTCAAAAATACCAAAAATATTCCTCTTTACCCTCTTACCCTTTTTGATTCTTTATCCCTTTACCCTCTATCCATTTGATTCTAACTTCTTCTATTCTCATGGAATCTCTCGACTACGACGAATTCTGGAACGAATTTGAAAAACTTCATACTTTATCACAAATGTCAAGAATTCGTGTTGTTCGTGATGATCCATTAATTCTGCGTAGGGAAATGGAACGAGAAACCGGGGTGACAAAGGACCAGGTACTTCCCTATAATAATGGAAGTGCTAATACGTCCAACCTACGGTTATCCAAAGATCTAACCCCTCAATTGCTCCTAAGCCGTCTAAAATTGATCATAAACTTTCACAATTTACGGTTAAAAGCAATCATGCAGAATTTAGACCGGTGACTAGCAAGAATGACTTGCCTAATCTTCACGTTTCTCAAGAACCTGAACCAGAGACCATAACGGAAGTGGTGGAAATTGCTAGCTCTCAGAGCACACCACTTGTCCCACCTCCGGATTTTTCAAAATGTTCTTCGAGACTTGATAGTCATTTGAATCACCATGTTGGTTTTGTTGATTCTTTGAATGAACCGATTCCTTCTCATAACTCTCAAATGGAATCGTTTATTCCTTGTGTCGGTTGTGGTGAGCCTCTTTTTGGTTCACCATGTCGCTGGTGTACGTGTGTACAGTGTGGTAATGATACTCGGAACGGGAGTTGTTTGTTTTGTGGTTCGAGGAATTCATTTGATTATGATCCTAATCCGAACTCATTTAACGACCCCTCAAATTTTTCCAACTACCCACCACAGCCCGACTTATCTTCATATAATCAACATAACTGCTGTGAATTTTTTGGAGGTCCTCACCAAGGATTTGAGTGTCAATCCGGAAACACGTTTGTCTATGAACAGTTTTCCGGTGATGCTCATAACTTTGGTTATGACCAATATCCATATGATTCACCAATCCAGGCTCAACAGTTTTACTGTTGTGAGAATTGTGGAGGTCCTCACGATAATTTTCAATGTCAACCGTGGAATCAAAATTACTATACTTCCGGTTTTGACAATTTCCAACCTCCACAGCACCATACGGTTCAAACTCCACCTGAGCCGTTGCCTAAAGAAATTTCCCAAGATTTTGAAACCGCAATGAAAACACTTGATGATATGATTCAAAACTTTAAGAATCAAGTGAGTGGTGAGAAAACCATGGGAGAATTGCTAGCCGAAGAACGAGAGGCTCGCAAATCTAGGGAAGAATTATTAGTCCTAGAGCATGCAGCTCTAAGGCGTTCCCAATTTCTTAAGGCAGCTATGTATGATGATGACGAGGAGAGTATTCCTTTTAAGAATATTATTTCTCAACTCCCTCAGTCAGTTGATATCCCAGCAGTTGAGATTCCATCTCAAACAACTGCTATCACACCCGAAGCTCCTACTCACTCTCTGAACATGGGGGACGAGCATCTTGACACTGTTCCTGAAAAGGAATCGGACGAATTCATAAAGTCTAGTGTTGAGAACCTTGTCCCAATCCCGAGAGAGTCACAGGGAACTTCTGATCATATGTGTGATTCTTCTTCCCCTCTTGAGTGTTCAAAAGATCATTTTGAGACTTTCTCCAATTGTAGCGACGATTGTGCTTCTTATGGAAACATCAAGTCTGTTGAGGCATCACTCCCACAGTCTGATCCTCTTCTTGAGGAGTTCACCGATGAACTCGCTCACATCAATCCATTTTCATCGGAAAGTGATGATGATCTCTTTGATTTCGAAGCCGACCTAGGAGAGATTGAAAGTCTCCCTTATAATGATCGTTCACTCACTTCTCACCTTAACAGTCCAATAGAGAATGTTGATCACTTTGTTCCTGAAGTGTTCAAAACAACTCTCACTAATCCTCTATTTGAATTCGACTCTGAATTCACTTTAATTTCTGAGAATCCACTCTTTGATACTCAGATTGAGGATAGTGATGAGTCTACAGTGGAACAAGAATTCATAGATTTACATCTCGTGAATGATTCTCTTCACGAGGAGTTCGTCGGTGAACTCTCTCATGACATATCTCCTCCGGAATATGATCATTTCTATTTTGATCTTGAGGATGATATTGGCTCGGAGGAAGGTGTACTCTATCATAAGAGTTTGCTTATTGATGATACTACCCTCACCCTTCCTCCCGATATGTCTACATTTGAGGATGAAGAGTGGATCTTGATTGTTATAAAAATCTTTCTTCCTTTCCTCAAATATCTTGTGATTTCTCTTCATCTTCACTCCTTCGGGAATGAAGACACTATCTTTGACCCCGACATTTTCATTTATTATTTGTGAGCCGGATCTATGTATACCTCATCGGTGTGGAACTTTCACGTACTTCAATGTTTATACAAACATCTTGAATGAAAGTCCGATGGAGATTGTCTCTTCCACTTACTTCCCCATGAACAAATTAATTCGAGGTCGAGTCAAGCTAGCGACTCGGTAATCAAAAACAGTAGTTAAACATGGGTTTTCACCCGTGTGTACCACCCTAGTGTGGGGGAGTTGCCCCCCGCTGTTGTATATAAGTTTTCTAAAAAAAAAAAAAAATTCAAATAAAGGCCGTAGTATTTCCCTTTTATGTTCTTTGTTTCGGCATAACCGCCGGTACTTTGAATATTGAGGGCAATATTCATTTCTAGTGTGGGGTGGGAATTCTCACTAATTTTATCATGTAATTATACCGCCCTATTCCCCATTTTGGCCAAAATTTTTTGGAGTAAGTGTTTTGCACTTACTCACTTACGGTTATCATCCGCCATGTCTAATAAACAAAAGGATTGGCTAATCCAGGAGCAAACGGCTCTTGGTAAAGATATCTCAAATCCGTTGATGGCTTGCAATTTGCCCAAAATTGTATGGTGTTCAGCTCACCATATCTTTAATTAGTGAAGAGTTGGCTAGCCCGCAAGTTTATGGCTTGTGGTAAAGGCAGTTGGAAAACCATAATTGGTAATCGACTCACCAAAGATATATTATCTAAGAGTTGGCTAGTCCAGAAGCAAACGGCTTCTGGTAAAGACAAATCAAATCCGTTGGAAGCTGGTGGTTTGCTCAAAATCATTTGGTTATCAGTGTACCAAGGTTCTTACTTGAACTGAAACATTTGGCTACTCCAGAAGTAATGGCTTTTGGTAAAGAGATTCAAATCCATTAAGTTTTTTCAAAAGATTGCTAGGGACTAGCAATAGTTTAGTGTGGGGGATTGATGAGTGTGTGAATACTCATCATTTTTGGTTAAATCTGAACTGCAAAACATCTGAAAACACTCAGAAATGCATCAAAATGATAAAAATATCACAAATAAGTGTTTTATGTGTTTCAAATGCAAAAATACCAAAATCAGATGAAAAACATATCAAGTTTGCATAATTGGCAGTTTTAGTCCCCCAAGTTTCAAAAGTTGTCAAAATAAACCCTTCAAAGTTCAGTTTTGCAAAATGGCAGCTTTGGTCCCTGAAGTTTCAAAGATTGACAGAAATTACCCCTGGACAATTTTTAATTTGAAAATTATTATTTTTGGTCCTTGGGAAAATTAAACTTGTCAAAATTGACCCTTGAAACAACTTTGAGAAATTGGCAGATTTGGTCCTTGGTTTTTGTGAAATTGCAAGAAAGGTCCTTGTTATTAAAACCAAACCATGACCCTTGAACCCTTTTGAACCATGACCCCCTGCCAAAACACCTTGACCCCTCCTGTTTTGAACCCCTGCCTATTAATATATCCCCAGTCAAACCACCCAGTCAACTCACCCTTTTCCCTCCACTGTCTTCTCCCTCACCTGCCTGCCCTGCAACACTCAACCTCTCCTCCAGCTAACCCTCACCATCCTTGTCCCCTCCACCTCAACAACATCCAAAATGCATTTATTGTTTCCCCCCTTGCACTCAAACCTTCCCCCAGTTGCAAATACCATTTTCCCGCCAAAAGCCATCAATGGCTATAAACCACTCAAGTAATCCAATGGCTCAAAATACAAGTGGGATTTGCTCAGAGGTCAAGTGGGAGGACTTTCGCATATAAATAGAAGAAAGAGGAGCAAGAGAAGAAAAGTAGTCTTTAGTTTTAATTTTCTTGAATGTCGATTTTATTCTTAATGTCTTAATTTAGTTTAAAAATTGTAATCTTTATCTTTCTTGTAATGAACTAAGGCATTTTAGCCAGTTGTAACTCATTTTCAGTAAGAATTCAAAGTTTGGTTAATTTTTCTGTTTTTACATTTTCAGTCATAAAACCTGTTTTAAAATTGCCAAGTATCAAGCTTCAATAAGCTTCATTACAACTTATATAAGCTTATTCAAGCTGTTGATAGCTTTGAATAAGCTTATCAAACAGATTCAATAAATTTGGAACTTGGCAATAAAAGTCAACAGTGCAGAAATTAGAGTTGATTTGGATTGGGTTGCTGATATGGTTTTGGCATTTGGTGGAGTTTAGCATTGATTTTGGATGTAATATGGGTTGATAGCAAGATTGGGTCCTGTTTCATTGACCTCATGAGCATGCCATAGTGGCAGGACTTTGGTTAGTGTTGAAATTCTATTTTACAAGTTGAATCAGTAATCTAGTTAGCTTCTGTGTTTCTCAAGTGCTTCATCTAGTTATTTCATTAATCAGATTTTTAGCTTGATTGGTTATTAGTTTGCTTAAAGTTAGTACAATTTTCTGCATTTCTGTCCTTCCTTTTATAAGAGAAGCAGTTGAGTTTTAATGTTAAAATGTTGATAAGTTAGCTTGATCTAGGTTTAACTTATTCATCTGAGTTTAGTTTAAGGATTAGTCCAGCTTGGGTTTGAGTTTGGATTTGCAAAACTGTGAATCAGTCATTAAATGGGTGTTTGGATACAGTGAGTAACCTGAGCTAGAGAGTAGTGAAGTGGTTAAGTTGAATTGCAGTGTTCCTAGCAGGTCTATTAGAGTCTTTAGGTTCATCCATTTGCGCCTTAGAACTTTAGTAGTCAAAATCACAATTAATCAGTTTTAATTTCCATTTCTGTGAGATTCAGTTCACCATCTCTCACATTTAGGTGTTATATTAGTTAAAGCAGCTTGAATTAGTTTCCTTTCATCATAAAAAATCAATTTCAATCCATTTTTGAGAATCAAAGTTCACCAAAGTCAAATACTGCTTCTGTTCTAAAAGTCAAAAAGTGAAAAACCAGTTTTTACCCAACCTTTGTTGAATTTTCATGGATTCATTTCTGGTTCAAAATCATTAAAACTTTGGGCTTAGCAACTTCAATTGGTCAAGAGTTGAAATATGATTTTTGTAGAATTTTTGTAATTTTTTATAAGCTTCAAATCAGCTGCTCAATAAGTTGAAAAGTGCCCTGTGCACACTCAACATACACTGAGTTGTGCACAGGCAACTTCCAGACCTTGTGCAGGTCTTGTTTTTAATCACTTGGGTCTGAAACTTGGTCTTGAGATAGCTAAGCTGATGGTCTTTAGGTCTCCAGTTTTGGTTTTCACATTGGCTTATTGAATAAGCTTGTGCTTAAGCTAGAAGTTAAGAGAAAAACTGTTTTGGCACTTAATCTTTTAAATCATCAAATCATTGTAGTTTGCATTTCAGAGGTTTAGACTAGTTGAAATAGGTTAGTATTAAGTAGTTATAGCATACTTTAGCTTCTGCTATCATTTGGTGGTCTTTGGTGTTCATTTGCTTAATTCAAGTGCTTATTTATAAGCACTTTTCACTGCAGCTTCATAATCTTGCACACTAGTATAGGTTTTTATATTTTTCATAGACTTAGAATATTATTTTAGACTTTTCTTGTATTTTTCAGATTTTTCCATCACTGTTTGCTATTTTTCCTAATTTAAATCAGTTTTTAGGACTTTTTAAATAGCTTTTATTATAAATAAATCAGAAAATATTCAAAAAAATAAGTTTTCAATTTTCATAGATTTAGATAAATATAAAAAGCAAAAAAAATATTTTTCCATAATTTTCCTAGTTTAAATAGTAATTTTTAGCAATTTAATTAGTTTTAAATAGTTTTTAAATCATAGAAATTAGAATATAAGTCAGAAAAATACAAAATTAGTTTTGAAAATTCTCTTTAGTTATTTTAGATTTTTTAAAAATAGTTTCACAATTTTCATCTTTATTTTCATAATTTTTAGTATTTTAGAATAGTTTTAAAATTTTAAAATTAGTTTTTTTAATTCAAATAATCAAGAAAAATCAATTTTAAAAATAGTTATAGCGTTTATTTAATATAATTTATCTTTTTAATTTTCTTTCATTTTTCCTTTGTCATCTAGTATCAATCACAAACCTTTTCCCGTTCATTATCACCCGATCACTATACGTTTGGTTATTCAGTCGCACAACTCGTTGGGACTTAACGACCTGGGGAAACACTATACTTCTCTAGATCTTCATTGCATTGTTTCTGAGCTATTTGAAGTTTATTACGGTTGACCATTCACAAGTGGTTAGCTTGTGTGATAAACTTGACGGTTCGGAACCAATCAATACTAATGCGACTTGGCTATTTAGCGAGTTGACTTCTTAAGCGAGTTGTGTATTTAGCTACTTGTTCATTTAGACTTGTTACTTCTTCGTGATACATTCTTACGGTTGTTTTTTTGGTTTAGTAAAATCCCGTGAAAGAATCAATTTCCCGGTTTAATCAAAGAATAGTAAAATTCCGTAGAATTTGTTATCATGGCAAACATCGTTCCTACCAGTGCTTCGTCAGTAGCTGAGGATGTTCAAGCTGCTGGCTCAGATATTCGTCCACCCATGCTTGACAGAACTGACTATGACTCTTGGGCTCAAAGAATCAGATTGTATTGTCTTGGAAAGGAAAATGGGGGTCAACATTCTCAAATCGATTGATGAAGGACCATATCGGGTGGAGAATACTAGAGACATAATTGATACAGCTGAAGATGGTACATTGATTTACGGAATGGACAGACCAAAGATGTATGATGAGCTCAATGATAAGGAGAAGAAGAGATTCGATGCAGATATAAGGGCTTCTAACATCATATTGCAAGGTCTTCCTAAAGACATATACAAGCTTATCAACCACAACACTGAAGCAAAGGCTGTATGGGATAATGTCAAGATGCTTCTCTCAGGTTCTGAATTAACGGTTGAAGACAGAGAATCTCAATTATATGATGAATTTGAGCACTTCAAGATGAAACCAGATGAGAGTGTCTATGAGTACTATGTGAGATTCCATAAGCTTGTGAATGACATGAGGAACATCAGAATGACCATGCCTAACATTCAGTTGAATTCAAAGTTTGTAAACAACATGAATCCCGAATGGCACAAGTTTGTCACATCTGTGAAGCTCACTAAAGGACTGAAGAACACAAACTATGAGCAACTGTATGCCTTTCTTCTCCAAAATGAAAGACATGCTAAGTTTGAAAAAAGGATTCTTGATCAGTTCAAAACTAACCAGGGAGAGACAAGCTCATCAAATGATTCAACTGCTTTCTACTCAAACATTGGAATTACCACCAAAGCATCTCAAGTTATACCCATGGGTGATGGCAATCACAAACTCATTCCTAATCCAAGATTCAAACAAGATGATGCTTTGATGCACGTGGGACACTTCATTACTCAACTGGCCCTTATGGTTAAACAAAACTTGACTCTCAGTCCACATACCAACCATCTTCACAACAACAATGAAATCAGAATCGCCCAATATTCACAATCATGCTCTAGTCAGAGATGGGAAAGTCATGGTGCAGCCAGTTCAAGAAAAACAGTACGAACAAAGAAGAGGTGGAGTCGGTAGAGAATATGTGGCAAATCGGAATAGGGGAAGAAATGGAAATCAAGGACAAGTTAATACTATCAAGTGTTACAACTGTGGAGGAGAGGGAAACATTGCTAGAAACTGCACATCTCCAAAACGTCCACAAAATGCAGAATACTTCAGGGATAAGATGCTGCTAGTGCATGCTCAGGACAATGGTGCTGCTTTGGATGAAGAGGAGTTGTTGTTTCTCGCTGAGGGCAATGCCAAGACTTATGATGCAGATGTGGATGAGCAGCCGATTCAGGAGATAGGCCATAATCATCAGAATGCCTTTCAAGTAGCTGACTGTGATGCATACGACTCTGATGTTGATGATGGACCTACTGCACAAAAAATTTTCATGGCTAGCATTTCTCCAATGGTCTCTCCTAAGGTCTCATCTTCACCACAAGCTGGTCCATCCAAAGACAAACTCATTTCTGAGGTACTAAAACTATATGATGATGCTGATATGCAAAAGATGCATGACAAAGTACAATCAACTGAAACTATTGAGTCAAATATTGAAGATATGGGTAATATCAATGTTGTCCTATATGATCAATATGTGAAACAAAGTGAAAGTGAAGTTGTACCAAGTGATGCATCTTCTGCAATCAACGATGACTATGTTTTTTATGAATACACCACATGTGCCTCTGATGATTCTGTTATCTCTGAACTTAATGCCTATAAAGAACGTGTTGCTATTTATGAACAACGTGCTAAATTTGAGTTGACCTACCGTGAGCAGGAAATGGATGACCAAATGCATACAACTATTAGAAAAAGTAGGTTTTTAGAAGAAGTATTAAAACAAGAGTTAAACTCCTTACAAGAAAAGCTTTCTAAAACTGCTAAGCAAAAACAAGAACTTCAAGAAAATGTTAAATTGCTTAAGCAAGAATTTAGCATTAAGGAATCTAAACTTTTGAATGATTTTTCTAATCTAAAACCTTGAAAAACAAGCTTGAAAATAAGTTGTACGTACAAGGAAATACTATTCAGACTGCTCACTTAATCACTAAGCACAGAGTTTTGAGTGATAAGCATAGTACTCCCCTTGTTGAGGAACCAAATCCTGAAGTTGTTAAAAAGGCTAGAGCTGCCCATAAGGTTATTTATGATGGCAATGAAATTCTTAAGCCTAGACAGAAACCTAGTTGCGCTGAGTGCACTGAGGAAGATAAGAAATCAGATGAAGTCACTAGGGAAAAGATGAACAAGAAACTTGATGATCCTAAATGTAAAGAAAAGAAAATAAATATTACACCCCATGATTACAAGAAGGAGAATTGGATTTCCTTGAACAAGTTTAAGCCTCAGACATTGTTAACACCGAACAAGTGTTCGAAAAGGATTTAGATAAGCAAATAGCAGAGAATCTTGTTGTAACAAACCTACCCTTTAGGAAAATGCCTTCAGCGACTGTGTATCCTCCCAATACACCAATGCATTTAGTTCCTAGGACTATTGCCACTAAAAGCAAGACCTTAATCAGTCAATATGTTATTCTTCAACTATTTGTCGATTTTGAGAAAACTTGTAAGAAAAGGATCACACCCACTGGGATAACTGAAGGGAAAAGGGGTTTTGAACAAACAAAAGAATGCTATCTAACCGAGGTCATGCCTTTCTTCAAACTACTAAAAGATCATTTTGAGAGTCTTAAAAAGGGGATAAGTTCATATATTAAAGGAATGGAAAAGGAATTTGATGCAATGGTTGTTGAGGTTAGTGACTATGAGCGAACATTAAAATATAATGAGATTGAGAGGAAGAACCTGCATACCTTGAATGAGAATCTTATTTCTGAATGTATTGCTCAAGATGTGTTTTACACCGCTACGAATTGCTCCATTAATGCTTCTCAATTTCATGAATTATCTGTTGCTCTGAAAGTCTCCCATGATCGTGTCATTGAGCTTGAAAAGATTAATTCGAAACTTAATGAGAAAATTGATCAGGATGATCACGATAATTTGGTAAAGCATCTTTCTAAACTAGAAGTTGAACATTTTGATTTACAACTAAAATATCAACATCTAAAAGAAAATGTTAAAACCTCAAATATCAAGACATCCTTGGATGCTTCTGAATTTGATGCAGTTTTTGAAATTAGCAAACGTGATGAACAGATTCGAGCTCATTGTAACACGATCAAAAGGTTGAAAGTCCAAATCTCTCAATTGAAGGGTGAAAAGAACAATGTGACTGGATCCCAAATGCCTCCTCCTTTAGATTCTCAGTACTCTCAAACTTTTCATCTTCAAAACTTCTCAAATGCCTTACAAAAGGAAAACGAGAGTTTTCTAGAAGAAAATGAAAAAGTTAAACGACACTTTAAAGAGTTATATGATTCAATGAAATTCACTCGTGACCAAAACAACGAAAAAATAACGTCTTTACAAAAAGAAATTGAGAATCGAAAGTAGGAAAATGGGAACTGCCACTTGTTTTTAATAAGAATGTTGTTTCAAAGTCACCCTTAGACTGCAAATATATTGTGACGGTTAAATATATTCCTCCTCATCTTAGGAATAATGAATCTTCGTTTCATGACTATTGTGCTCACCTTAAGGATAGTCTAGAATGTCTCTGTGAGATTGTTGAAGAGGATTTCATTAATAAACCTCTTGATAGAGAAATTAGGTTTGCTTGCCTCTAGGCCAAACGATCTCAAGAGCTGCTTGAATGTGTAATTGCAACATGTCCAAAATCCTTAGGTGCAAAAGGCAAAGCCGTGATGCCTTGTTCTATGCCTAGTGCCAAGCATGAAATCCATTCTATGCCCAATGTTATGAATATCAGTGCTAAGAAAGTGAACTTTAGTGTGCCTGCAAATAGCTTAAATCATAGTCTTAAGAAAGTAAACACTAATGTGCCTTCCAGTAGTTCAGATCCTTGCACATCAAGTTCAGGAATGCAAAAATTAGATCAACCAACTAATGTTCCCATTCCCTCTACAGGAGTAATCAGTGACATTAAAGCGAGCAGGTCAAGAATGTGCATTGGAAGAGAGTAGAAGACCAATCTAGGAACTTTAAGCTTGAGTTGAATAAAACGAATCGTGTTGATTCTAGTATTAGCCTTATGCGTATTGTAATTAATTCAATTCGATACTATTTGCAAACCTTGTAATGATGTCTGCTTGAATTCTATTGCTAATCATGAATGTGGTGTGAATGCTTTGTCTAATTTTGTCAAATGCCCAGTTAAAGTTGTTAATGCTAATAATCGTGCAAAGAAGGCAAAAAGGCAAAAACGTAAGATTGTTAGAAAACATTGGAAACCCACAGGAAGAACATTTATAAAGATAGGTTATTATTGGATACCTTTTGGCCATAAGAATAATCAGTTTTGCCCTCAAACTGCTAAGACTATGCCTATTAGAAAATGGATGCCTCTTGGTAGAACTATTCCCTTAAGAAGTGAACATACTTTGAATAGGTCAAATACGAGACACGAATTGCATCTATTCCCAATGATTCCATTGCTTCTACTACTTATATGGATGTGTCTATTTCTGATGTGGGTGTTCCAATCAGAACTAACCAAGTGGAACCCATTCTTGCATGGGGATCCCAATTATCCGTTATCCATTCTTGTCGTGTTCAACTGCAGATCGTTCAAATCGTTCGTGGTACCGGACTCAGTCGTTCCAAGCATATGACTGGAGACCGTCGCGCTCATGAACTTCGTGAGCAAATTCATCCGGACAGTTAGATTCGGGAATGATCATTTCGGTGCAATTATGGGTTATGGTGATTATGTTGTTGGTGATAGTGTTATCTCTAGAGTATACTATGTGGAAGGTCTTGGTCATAATATGTTCTCTGTTGGTCAATTCGTGATTGATCTAGAAGTAGCCTTCAGAAAATACACTTGTTTTGTTAGAGAACTTGATGGTAAGGAACTGTTAAGAGGAACTCGTGGTTCAAATCTTTACACCATCTCTATCGATGATATGATGAAGTCTTCTCCAATCTGCTTGTTGTCAAAGGCTTCGAAAACAAAGTCATGGTTATGGCATCGTCGTCTCAATCACTTGAACTTCGGCACCATCAATGATCTCTCCAAAAAGGACTTAGTTGTAGGTTTACCTAGGCTAAAGTATGAAAAGGATCATCTTTGTTCAGCATGCCAATTGGGAAAAAGTAAAAAGTATGCCCATAAACCCAAACCTATAAACTCAATTACAGAAGTTCTTCATACCCTTCATATGGATTTATGTGGACCAATGAGAGTGCAGAATATCTTTGGGAAGAAATATGTGTTAGTTGTGGTTGATGATTACTCTAGATTCACCTGGGTCAAGTTCTTAAGGACAAAGGATGAAACTTCTGATATCATCATCAAACTCATCAAACAACAGCTAGGTTCGACTTAACAAAACCGTCAGAATTATCCGAACAGACAATGGTACTGAGTTTGTTAACAAACAACTTAGTGAATTTTATGAAAGCATTGGAATCAGCCATCAGAAAGTGTTCCACGAACTCCTCAATAGAACGGTGTAGTTGAAAGACGAAATCGAACTCTTGTGGAAGCCGCTAGAACAATGCTGATTTACTCAAAGGTTCCAATGTTTCTCTGGGCTGAAGCTAATGCCACTGCATGCTACACACAAAATCATTCCCTGATTCACACTGTTCATGGAAAAACTCCATATGAACTGGTCCACAACAGAAAACCTAATCTCTCTTTCCTTCGTATGTTTAGTGCATTGTGTTATCCAACTAATGAGGGTCAAGACTTAGGCAAACTGAGAGCTAAAGCAGACATTGGATTTTTTGTAGGGTATGCACCAAACAAAAAGGGATACCGAATCTACAACAAAAGAACTCGAAATATCATGGAAACAATTCACGTTACGTTTGATGAGCTGACCGGTCAAATAGCTCCTGGACATTCCAGTTCTGGACCCGCACTTCAAAACAGTCACATTGGTTCATTTCTAGTACCAAACTCCTCATCAGCAACTCCATATGTACCCCCTCTGAAGATGATTTAAAGAAACTGTTTGATCCAATGTTTGATGAACATTATGAGCCAAGTAACAATGATATATCCCAATCAACAGAGGCGCTTCTATCCCCTGTCAATGAAATTAACCCTTCAACTTCTATGTCATTAAGCCAAGAAGCGCCTGCTGCGACCAATCAGTTCATCAACAAATCTCAATCATCAAGTGTACATCATGGAAATGCCTCTGATTCAATGATGAAGTCAATCCCTTTGCTACTCCCGAAGATGCTCCATTTGAAAATATATTTGCTCCTGAATCATCATCAGAACCATCTTCTACAGGAGACATCGACTCTGCTACTTCAGTCCCTCAACAACACCACATGAACACCTCGAGAAAATGGACTCACGATCATCCATTAGACAACATCATTGGAAATCCCTCTCGTCTAGTATCCACACGAAACAACTTGCAACCGATGCCTTATGGTGCTTCTTCAACTCCGTACTCTCTAAGATTGAACCAAAAGATGTTAAAACCGCCATGAATGAAGACAGCGGTTCAATGCCATGCAAGAAGAAATTCATGAGTTTGATCGACTCGATGTATGGGAATTAGTACCTGCTCCAGACTGTGCTATGATCATTGCTCTCAAGTGGATCTTCAAAGTAAAGCTTGATGAGCATGGTGATGTTTTAAAGAATAAGGCTAGATTGGTTGCAAAAGGATACCGTCAAGAGGAGGGCATAGACTTTGAAGAATCATTTGCTCCGGTGGCTCGAATCGAGGCAATCAGAATATTCTTAGCTAATGCTGCAAGTAAGAACATGGTAGTCTATCAGATGGATGTAAAGACGGCATTTCTGAATGGAGATCTTAAAGAAGTCGTCTATGTCAGCCAACCTGAAGGCTTTGTGAATCCAGAGCATCCTACTCACGTTTATCGTTTGAAGAAAGCTCTTTACGGTTTAAAGCAAGCTCCAAGGGCATGGTATGATACGCTATCAAAGTTTCTAATGTCTACCGGCTTCAAAGAAAGGAGCAGTTGATCCAACATTGTTCACCAGAAAGTCAAGCAAACATTTAATTCACGTTCAAATTTATGTTGATGATATTATCTTTGCTTCGACTGACCCCAATGAATGTGATCGTTTTTCAAAAGAAATGGGTTCTAAATTTCAAATGTCAATGATGGGACAAATGTCATTTTTCTTGGGATTACAAATTTCACAAAGTCCGGGAGGCATTTTCATAAATCAATCTAAATATGCAAATGAGATTTTAAAGAAATTTGGATTTGATTCAAGTGACCCCGTTGACACTCCCATGATTGAACGAACCAAGCTTGATGAGGACCACTCAGGGATCATGGTAGAACAAACGAAATATCGAAGTATGATTGGATCCCGATGTACCTCACGCTAGTAGACCGGACATCTTGTTCGCTGTTTGCATGTGTGCTAGATACCAGGCTAAGCCTACTAAAAGCACCTTGAAGCGGTTAAACGGGTCTTTCGGTATCTCCAAGGAACCATCAATATGGGACTTTGGTACCGAAGGACACCGGTATGTCACTAACAGCCTATGCGGATGCTGATCATGCAGGATGTCAAGATACTCGTCGTAATGCGTACGCCTGGAGGTGCACATTTTTTGGGTGATAAGCTTGTGAGCTGGTCTTCAAAGAAGCAAATGAGTACTTCTATTTCCTCTACAGAGGCTGAATACATAGCCATGTCATCTTGTTGTGCTCAAATCCTATGGATGAGATCCCAATTATCGAACTATGGCTTTGAATTCAACAAAATCCCTCTGTCTTGTGATAATAAAAGTGCTATTGCTCTCTCATGCAACAACGTACAACACTCAAGAGCAAAGCACATCGACATTCGACATCATTTCATTCGGGAACAAGTGGAAAAAGGTGTGGTGGAACTCTATTTCTTAAGGACTGAATACCCATAGCGAGACATCTTCACCAAAGCTCTTCCAAGAGAACGTTTTGAGTTTATTCTTCCACGACTTGGCTTGAAAAGCCTTCAACCTGAAACACTCAAATGTCTTCAGGAGGAAGACGAGGAGTAAAGGTCTTTCTTCATCTATCACTTTGTATATATATATATATATATATATATATATATATATATATATATTTTTTTTTAAATTACAAAACCTTCAAAAATCAAACAGAAAATTATAAAACTTTCAAAATCCATAAAAATGTGAAAAATTCCAAAAATCCTCAAAAATATTGTCATTTTGTCATGTTTTTCTCGATTCGATATCATCTACGGACTTTGTGTTGATATTCAAAGAATGTCACGGGTCTTTAGATGTTCATCGAATGTACATAGTTTTTTATATATAAAAAAAAATGAGGCGAAGAAAAATGGTGGTTTATTGTCATTTCAGGCAGTAACCCGTGTTGAAAAGAAAGAACAGAGCCATACTTTATCTTGTTTTTCGAATCTCATGCTCTGATTCTATAAAAAATTCTCACTATCCAATGAAAACGAAGTGCTTTGAAAAATTACTCGGGCTCAATTTCTGAAAATCATTTGTACTAAACGGTTGCTAAAACTATCTATCTCTCAATCAACAACTTATGTCATTGATTGAGGGGGAGAATGATTTTTAATTAAAAAGTGTATTTTTTTCAAACAATGGTTTGTTTTCAAAAGATATTCAAGCATGTTTAAATCTCTGGAGTCTAAAGTCTCAAAATTCGATCCTTATCGTTTAAAACGCTTTCAAAATCAAGTCACAATTCTCCTTAAAAGCTTTCAAAAACAATTTAAATCTACTGAGATCACGATTCTCAAATGATTTGCTAATTGTGATCGGGGGAGAATTTGTGATTTAAATTAGATTTAAACTGATAATTCGATAAATGGTTTCATAAGTTTTTAGCATGTTTGCCTCCCATGCAAGTGACAAGCGATTTCAAATTTTCCATGCACACGTTGAGGGGGAGCATCTATCTTAAACCACAAATATTTGAAATGTGATCAATTTATCTCAATGTGCAGTCTTTTCCTAATATGTGCAAAACATTCTCAAACATCTATGCACATATTGAGGGGGAGCAAACTTGTGAAAACCTCATCCTTCCTTAAAATGTTTTATCTACTCAAATTGATTAGGAAGTGATGATGATCATTTTTAGAAAATGTTAATAAAAAGATTGGTTGCCTCCATGTGCTAAACAAATTCTAAATTTTTATGCATATGTTGAGGGGGACCATTTCTAAAATATCAAAACAATTAAGATACAAAATGCTTTGATTCTATATCACAAGTATCTTGATTGATTTTCAAATGGTTTTCAATTGGTTCCAATGACAGATGAATGATAACAAAAAGACCGACCAACTTTACTTTATGTATGGTGATATAAGGATGATAAGGTTAGGTTGAGTTCCCATGATCCGCCAAAACCAGAGGGATCTACCCAGGGACAATCCACTAGATAGTGTAGAGTCCTTAGGTGATATAAGGAGAAAAGTGAGATATGGGAAGAGTCGGACTTGAGATTGAGCTAGTCTCGAACAAACCCAACAAGGTTCTAGTTATGAATTCTCGGTAAGTTAACAAGGGGTTGAAGAATGAAAAAGAAATTAATGTGAAAAGGGTGAAAAGAAATAGCCCTCCAATAATTCAACCTTAGGGCAGAAACCGATTTCAATTCATATGCTACTTGGTGGTTACTAAGGTAACACTGGTATTGAAGACAAGACGTCATGGACCCAGTGACGATCTGCACTAACTTCCCAAGCCACTCAAGTTCCTCTTAAAAGGGCTTGTTTCATTCTTACGGGGAACCTACATAATCTATCGATTTTCTCTTAGAGATTGTTGATATTGAAGAAGGAGACCCTCTCCCTAGTCTCCGATATAGGAACCAAATATGCACTAATTGAGTCTAGAGCCACGAGATCATCAATTAATCTCTTAAGGACACTTATTTCTTGAAGACTCACTATTTCACACAATGTGAAATGTGAGATTATATCTTATGAGTCCTACGCACTATCCTTGCGGTATTGCCAAGACTTGATTGTGTCATATGGACCTCATCAGTGGAGCGATTCAAAATTGAATCAATCCAAGTCCAAGAAAATGGATTGACGAATGCCTTTGAGAAAACCGGTTGTTGTGTTTAAAAACTCTTTTCTCTAAGCACATCGACTGTGTACAATTATTTCAAATCAAAAGGTGTTTATGATTGATAAGTGATTTTTCACTAAAACTTTGTTGTATTGCAAAAACAATTTCTATTGAGCGATACACGATTGTTTTTCAAATCTCTTTTCATCAATCAGTGAATCTCTATTCGCTGGTTCACTCACTCCGTGTTGTCTTCTTTGAGACGTTCCAGTTTGAGAACAGCTAAAGCATTTGAAAACCCTGTCGCAAGGAAATTCTTGAATTATACGATCAGCAGGCAGTACATGTACTTGATCAGCGGGAACCGTGGGCGTGTACCTCAATTCAACGAAAGTGATCAAAGACACTTTCGTGCGCTTCAATGCTAACTGTTGTATGCGCAGTACGACCCGACGCTTGTAGCCGACGAATGATGCGGTCAATCCTTAGCCGCATGCTCACACCACACATTCATCTCCAAAGAAATCATGATCTTTGCTTCAATAACTCTGATATTTTCACTCCATGCTTCTGCTATGCTGCTGCCAATATCATGAATTAACGAAAGCTTCCGCTACTCTGATGAGAAGATATCATGATCCAGAATGTGAGCATGTCGGTTCGAAAGTCACAACATCACGAAATTCCAACACCACAATGGATGTCTTAGAGATTTTTGTTTGATGATGATCTCAAAAGCTGGTTTAAAATGAATTATCACGTGGATCAGTAAAAGACCTCCACTTAGATTAACCAAACATGCAATGAGAAGAATCAATGACTACGAGCTTCAGAGCAAAGTACTACATCATGAATGCAAGAACAATCTTTAATGTAATATCGGTTAGTATTCTATGTAATTTTAGTACATGATTGAGGTGACCTCCCTTAGGGGGAGATTGTTAGGAATTAGAAATTCCAGGTATTAAAGAGTCGGTCACCTCAAGTATATGTAATCGTTAGGAAACTCGTAGTCATAGTTATTTTATGTTAAGTAGTATTTAGTTTTGTAACACCGTGGAGGACGGACGGGTCTTTACCCACTGTATGCCTGATCCACAGCCCGTAGGTGGCGCTTGTTTGTAAGAAACTATAAATACCCTCTACCTTCCAAGGTAGAGGGTTGGAGCTTCAATACCATTTTTCTTTGTTTCACATAGTTCCCAACTCTCTTCCTTTCTCTCACTAGAACTTTCTCTCTCTAACATACTTATACGCCTACTTTGATTATGGTTTAGAGTGTTTGTGAAATCCAATATCCTATAGACCTTATGGGTGTACACTCCGTACCTCCTAACCCATTACAAGGTGTGAACTAATCCCAAAAGTGCACTAAATTTTCCAACAATTCTCCCCAAATTTAGTCCATCTTAGTAAATTACAAGTTCAAATATTCGAGAATCAGGGTGTTCTAATAATTGAACCCTTCAACCCATTTGAATACCTGAAGATAAAATACACATAAGTTTTCAAACACTTATCAGCTCCTGACACTATACAAGCCATGTGTCCATATCCAAATTCATAAATGTTGTAAAAGCCAAAAGTCCAAAGCTCCCTCAAGCGGCAAAACTTCAACATTTACATAGGTGGTTCCTCTTTATTCATGCTCCTGCCAAGCACTTTTTAAAGAAAATTAACCATTAAGAAGTAAAGACTTCATCCTCCTTTCAGGTTCGAGCACAACCTTGGGATATAAATAAAACATGTGCTCAGTCCACTTTGAATGTTCAGCTTTCCACATTGAACTCAGCTCCCAAGTTTCCTTAGGAGGGAGTTGGGTGTCCTAGCATTCAGTGACTAAGTTGGACTTAAACCCATCCCTTTAGCAGACTTTATAACCAAGTCTCAAGCCAAACCCTTCGTCAAGTGATCAGCTAAATTTTGTTGAGATCTAACAAACTCTATAGATACCACCCCATTCATGATATGCTCACGAATCATGCTATGTCTGACACCTAAGTGTCTAGATTTACCATTGTACATCTGGCTATAAGCCTTAGCCAATGTAGCTACACTATCACATCGGATAGAAATAGGTGCTATAGGTTTAGGCCACAATGGAATCTCAAGAAGCAAGTTTTTCAACCATTCAGCTTCTTTACCAGCAGCTGCTAAGGCCACAAATTCAGATTCCATTGTTGAACTGGTGATGCAAGTTGGCTTCTTGGATGCCCAAGAAATTGCACCTCCACCAAGTAGGAATACCCACCACCGGTAGGCGAATTGTCTTCGCGGTGTTACAGATCCAACTTGCATCATGTATCCTTCCAACATGATGGGTAACCGATATGAGAGACTATAATCCATAGTTCTCTTCAAATACTTCAGTACCCTTTGAACTGCTTGCCAGTGATGAGCACTAGGATTACTAGTATACCTACTCAATTTTCCCACTGCAAAACCAATATCAGGCCTTGTACAAGTCATGGCATACATCAAGCAGCCAATTACCCTAGAATACTCAAGTTGAGATACAGCCTTACCATTATTAGGCATCAACTTCTCACAAGTATCCATAGGTGTACTCACTGGAGTACAATCAAAGTAATTGAATTTCCTCAACACCTTCTCAATATAATGAGACCGAGAAATAGAAATTCTTTTACTTTAATGTTTAATCCTTATACCAAGGATAACGTCGCCGCCCCCATGTCTTTCATGGAGAACCTTGATGACAAAAATTCCTTTGTCGTCAACCGATTTTGGTCCGTGCAAAGATCAACATGTCATCAACATATAGACAAATGATGACTCCTTTACCCGATTCATCAAATTTGCTATATACACATTTGTCAGCTTGGTTAAGAACATAACCACTAGACAAAACCACTTCATCAAATTGATGCCATTGCTTAGTGCTGCTTAAGTCCATAAAGAGACTTAATCAGTTTACACACCTTGTTTTCATTGCCAGGCATGATGAAGCCCCGAGGTTGGTTCATATAAACCTCCTCATCCAATTCACCATTCAAGAAAGCTGTCTTCACATCCATCCGATGAATAATCATTGTGAATAGATCTGCCAAAGCAATCAGCATTCTTATGGTCTGATACGAGCCGCAGGGCATAAGTATCAAAATAGTCTATCCTTGACTTTTGTTTAAAGCCCTGAATGACTAGTCTAGCCTTGAACTTTTCAATAGTTCCATCTACCTTCATTTTCCTTTTGAAAATCCATTTGCATCCCAAAGGTTTGCAACTGGTGGTAGATCAACCAACACCCAAGTGTTGTTGCCCATGATGGAATCCATCTCATCATTGATTGCTTCTTTCCAGTAAAGCAATATCCGGGACTTCATTGCTTCTTCAAATGTCTTGGGATCATCCTCAACAATGAAGCAATAGGAGTATTGGTCTGAGACCTCATCCCCTGTTCCTTCAACTAAGTATAGTTGAAACTCAGGTCCAAATGACTTTGGAGTCCCGACCCTTTTGCTCTTTCTAAGCAGATTCAGTGTTGTTGAACCACAACCTCATCGGGACCACTGATGGTTCATCATCGAGGACCTCGATACACCAGTGTCATGAGTTCCATTAGGAATCCTCGACTTTGTCTAGGACTGATGAGAATCTATTATCATCAAAGTTTGCATCCCTTGATTCAATTATGGAGTTAATTGAAACATATTCATTAGGTTCAATAACATAGAATCTAAAAGCCTTGGAATGCTTAGCATATCCAACAAAGATGCGATCATGCCTCTTTCACCCAAAGTTTTCGACTTTGGATCGGGAGTCTTACAACACCCTACAACCCCAAACCTTGAGATAGTTCAGTTGGGTTTCCTTTAGTCCGTGAGTTCATAAGGGGTAACCTTGTTCCTTTTGTTGGGAACCCTATTTAATAAATAGCAAGTTGTTAACATAGCTTCACCTCGAACCCTTGACTCAGTCCCCGAATAGGACAACATGGAATTAACCATTTCCTTCAAGACACCACTTTTTCTTTAAATACCATTTTGTGAGGAGTATAAGGGGCAGTCATTTCATGGATTATACCAACAGACTGAAAATACATAGTTTCCATGTACTCACCTCCCCTATCAGTCCTTAATCTTTTGATTAAAGACCCAAGTTGTAATTCAACTTCAGTTTTAAACACTTCGAATTTATCTAATGCTTCATCCTTAGTATGTAAAAGACAGACATAACAAAACCTAGAAGCATCATCAATAAATGTCACAAAGTACTTCTTATTCCCCAAAGAGGGAGTGGCATGCAAATCACACAGGTCACTGTGTATAAGCTCCAAGAGCTTAGTCTCACGACTAACACCCTGAAAAGGTTTCTTGGTTATCTTGGTCAACATGCAAGTTTTACACTTTTCAGTGTCCATGTCAAATGATGGGATTAACCCATCCTTAGACATATCTTGCATTCTCTTATAGTGTACATGGCCAAGTCTAGCATGCCAAAGGGTAGAGTCACCGTCATGGTGGTCACAAAGGTGAATTTACACTATCGGTGGCGAATATACACTATCGATGGAAACATTAAGCTGAATATTTGATTACATAAATAACCAAAACCAATAAAAACACCACATTTAGACAAGACAAATTTATCCGATTCAATAACTTGTTTATATCCATGATTATTCAAAACACTACTTGAAACCAAGTTTTTCCTTATATCGGGAACATGAATAACATTAAACAAAGTTACAATATTTCCAGAACTAAACTTAAGATCTACACAACCATGACCATGCACCAAGGCTGTTGACTCATTTCCCATGTGAAGAATAGAACCATCATTCAATGACTCATAAGTCTTGAACCAGCTTCTATCTTTGCACACATGAACTATTGCACCAGAGTCAACCCACCACGCAACATCATCATCCTGCACATAATGTGATTCAGATACATATGTAACATAATAAATCTGAAAAGACTTATTAACAATATTCTGACCTTTCAGTAAGTTGGAAGAACCACCACTCCTTGAACCATTAGTGCCTGATCCATTGGCTTTACCACCAACTTTAACATCCTTGCAGTCCCTTTTAATGTGACATGTTTTGCCACATTTCCAACAAGTAGGTGTTGCCTTCTTGTTTGGATCTGCCCTTGTGTTGTCATGATATTTGCGTTTGCCTTTGTTGTCATTGTACCTGGTGGAGTTGTTATGCTCTACCATATTGAAAACAGATGCACCAGTAGCATTGCTACTCTTTGTCTTGTCATTATCCTGCACCTTGAGAGATTCCTCAATGTGCAGATGACCGCCCAACTCAACCGTGAGTTAACTCCTCTTTCTTATGTTTCAAGGTATGCTTGAAATCTTTCCAAGAAGGAGGAGTTTGTCAATGACACAAGAGACTTTAATGGCCTCATCCATGTTCATATTGTGTTGTGTAAACCTTCCAAGTGTTCCAAGAAGTTCATTGTATTGTTCCATAACTGGTCTTGAATCGGTCATTTTGTAATTTGTGAAATTACT
Organism: Chrysanthemum makinoi; assembly: GCA_910596185.1. Taxonomy (NCBI): domain Eukaryota; kingdom Viridiplantae; phylum Streptophyta; class Magnoliopsida; order Asterales; family Asteraceae; genus Chrysanthemum; species Chrysanthemum makinoi. The sequence continues at coordinate 374,777,089 of OU343224.1, read as the reverse complement.
AACAAGGAACTTCTTACTTGATGCATCCTCAACCATATATTTGGCATCCAAGGAGTCCCACAGTTCTTTGGAAGATTCAATGTTCTGATAAATATCAAATAAAGAATCAGACATACCATTGAGAATTAAACCTCTGCAAATGTAGTCATCATTCTCCCATTTGCTCCTTCTCCTAATCTGCTCCCCTGTAGCATCATCCCCATCATCAGGAATAGGTGTGGTTAGCACATACACCACACTCATGCTTGACAGCAAGAAGTGCATCTTCTTCTTCCATCTCCTAAAGTCCACCCCTTCAAACTTATCAAGCTTGGAAAAGTTTGAAGCCATGTGTTTCATTGCAGCAGTTGCCATTGCTTATCACAAATAGTTTACTTTGATTGTTGGTGTGTAACTCCCTGCAATCAGGTAAGATAATCAATTCAGCGTAGAAACAAGCTACAAGTCACAGTAAACAAATACCATAGGTAGTTATCTGATATCACTTGGAATCGTGTGATCACTTTCCAAAGTAAACTATTCGACCCTAATTCCTGGGTTACACGAATATCTACTTGGGATAAGACCAAATGTAGTTATGGAATTAGGCACAATTCTATAACCTTTTTGCTTATAAGTGTTAATCGTTTTTTGTCTGTCTTTCATGCATGATCAGATCTCCTATTTATAGGAGATTACTCTTAGCTAGTCAAATGGAATTATGAGTATTAATCGGCCCATGAATAGCCTCATAATTATCCCCATTATAGCCGTTAGTGGTTACATGACCAATTAAAACGTGGTCATTAAGCGCTTGAAACCGCCACTTGAATAGGTCAAAGCCGCTACAAGCAAGACTTTCATCAAGCTTTCATAGCACTAAAGTGGGATACACCGCTTCAAAGGGAAACATACTACTTCTGGAAACACCGCTATCATTGAAACCACAAACAAGACTTTCCATCGCCAGTACTTTCCACTAGCACTACCAATACAAACCACTAAAAGAGTCAGGGTGTTCATGGACCTTATGGGTGTACACTTCGTACCTCCTAACCCATTACAAGGTGTGAACTAATCCCACAAGTGCACTAAATTTTCCAACAACATCTGCCAAGACACAAGCAAAATTAATCAGAATAAATTATCTATGCATACATATATTCATATAAACACATACAGTAATACTTTAGTTAAAGGAACCTGGGTTTGAGATCCCTAGCTCTGGTCCTCTTTTACGATGATACGTTCCCACACGCCTTTTATAAATGAACTCTAAGTTACTCCACCCCAAACTACATAAGATAGTATCATCAACACCTGCTATAGGTTGGATTTTGATTATTCCTTAAATTTCAATGGATGAAGCTGCTAAATGGTTCATCAGAGATATTTAAAATGAGTGGAGACATTTCTGGATCAAATGAAACTCTTTGTATCAAAGGCATACTTGCTTTATGTATAAGGAAATCCCAAAGGCAAAGGCATACTTGCTTTATGTATAAGGAAATCCCAAAGGCTTAGTGTACGTGGAGGATGTTTAATTGAACCCAGCATTACACAGTTATGCATAGAAAGCGTCTTGAGCCTAGGAAGGGTTCTCACACAATCAGGCATTGAAATAATTGGATTGTCATCTAAACATAGCTCCTTCAACATGGAAAGGAAACTTAGGTCCATGGGAAAGGATTCATTGGACAAGTTATTATTTGCAAGCGACAACTTTACTAATGAGGTCGGAAAATAACAAATGAGGACCTCGAAATCTCTTGGTACAGCCTCCACAACGGAAAGTTCAATTTGTTACATCCATTTAGTAGTAGTGTTTTGACATTCTTTAACTTGGCTAAAGTCCTGGAAGCTTTCAGAAATCTTTGCGCTATGAGATCAATGAAGACAAGCTCATCACAATGGTCAATTGATTCACAGATTTCAAACAAACTCGAGCAATTACTAAGAAATAAACTCTCAAGTGAAGGGAGTTCACAAAAGCCACCGACACCACGGTTTATCAAAACTCAGATCAAGAATCTTCAACGATCCAAGCAACTGTTGAAATAGGTATAACAGTTGGTGAATTGCAGTAAAACAACATGGATAAATAATAACTACAAAAATAGATCATGAAATTTCTTACCTTTTTCCTCTTCTCAGCTCGTTGGTGGCTACTACAAGACATATCAAAGAATTCGATATTGCTGTAAGAAATGTCAAGAGCAACTAGATTCTCCATTGGCAACTGTGAAGGTATAGACTTTAAAGGAAACCCACACATATGCAACCATCTTAATTCTTTTGGAAAGTTCTCATAAGGCCCATTGATTTGCACATAATCGAGATGTAGTATCATTAGACTATCCATATTACTAAATGTAGCTGTTTTAAGATCACTTGATCCTCGCAACTTCTCTTTCTCGAGCATCCGCATATCAAGGCTCAGGCCTAGTAGATTTCCTTTACCCTATGGAGGAAATGACTATAGACAAAAATATTATTTACATGTATATTAAGATAGCAAAATAGTTGGAAACATAAAGTATTAGCTAATCATGCCTCTTTACCTTTTTTTGTTTCAGAACTTTGAATGCCTCCTCGTGACACCATATTCGGCTACGCTTCCATGGTTTGTCGTGATTCTTGAGTACCTCAT
>OU343224.1:374704795-374774360 GCA_910596185.1 Chrysanthemum makinoi | reverse complement strand
TTAAATATTGTTAGATTTTCTTACAATATTAATTCTAAAGAAATACCATAGTTTTATGGTATGTTCTGTTAGAAGAATCAAAATCTGGCATTGTTTGATTGAGATAACTATAGTTTCTTCCAAAAGTTATCAAGGTTAGTAGATTGAGTATAGATTGAATATACTCAATAAGACTCCAACCTAGAAGATTAATAAGACACCATTTGTTTATGGAATGTGATGAATCACATTAAGTCTTATAAATGAAGTTATGAATTTGTTAAACTACTTATAGAGTGAGTTGTAACAAACTAATGTTAGGAGCTGTCAATGTTTTTTGTAATATCCCAAAAGAGAACAATGTATTGTTGCTCTACTTGCTAAACTATTTAAAGGTAATCTTTAAATTTTTAAAGGCAAGTGGGAGTTTTGTTTAGATCTTGAAAGATTGAATTACAAAATACATAATCTTCTAAAATGCACTAGCAAATATCATGATGAGGCTAAACATGAAAATGATAGACCTTAATATGATGGAATTGTCATTCATATATCCGTAAGGATATCTCGATATTTAATATCTTGAGGAATATGAGTTACGAGGATAATGGTAAGCTGTTAATCATAATGATAAATTTACCAAATGTTGAATTGTGGAAAATCAATCATACTATGAATGTAGAGTGATGTCCATAAAGATAATCAACTTTAGATACTTGGTTTATCTTAATAATGAAAATGAGTTTCTTCAAAGGATGGAAACCCTAGTGGTTTAAATCTTTGTGTAGAAATCATATGGACAATATTGTACACATATTTAATGCATGTCTAGTGATAATAATATTAATCATATTTAAGCAATTAACTATGATTGAATATTCTTTCTAGATACATTAAATAGAAGTATAAAGATTATAATTGTCATACTTAGTTTCATTGATATGAAATTTTGAAAATGAATGTCATAACTCTTTGTTGTGAAATTACTTTTCTGAGACGAATGAGTAATACAAAGAAGTTTTATGAATTCAAATAATCCTTGGATATGTACAAACTGCAAGAATCCATGAATGGATATATGCAAGCATCTAGGAGATGTTTCTTATGTTTAATATTAAATCCATGTTTGATTTAATAATTAAAATAAGATTGCTCATAAGTATTCCTGAAAGCTAGTGGGAGTATTATTTATTTTTCTTAAATCTTATATGTTGTATGGGCAACTACATTCCACTTAAATTAAGTTTTAGTTGGGAATGAAACTTAGTTTGTAAGATTTGGAAATAATATATACAACTTTGGAATATATGTTTATTATTATAAACATATGCGTAAATAAATGAGTCAAATAGAACATGATGAATACATATCTTTGACAAGATAGATGAGATCTTAAAGTTTAACTTGAAGATTCATCATGCACATCATGTTGTGTATAAAGTTGTTGTGTCATGCTTGATTACAAGATGATTTGACAACATTGAAAGTTGTTAGTGTAATAAATATTTTAAAGGAATATGTTTGGATTTAGAATCACATTCCACAATCTGGAGATGCTCCTAGATTCTATGGATGATTATATGACAATTGTTTCATAATTGTCATTGCCAACAAACTTGAGTTTGGTAGGCACCAACATTACACTATAACTGTTCAAAAGTTTACGGATATTTAAAGAGCATATTGTTGTACACAATGATGCTGGTATAATTGAGATGACACTCAATTCTAGTCATGGTATCCTTGATGACCATGTTGACTATTTATGCTCAACTAAGAGCATAGTTTCATTATACATTAAAGAATAAAGAATACTTTAAAACTTTAAAGTTTTGAAAGATAATTGTCATAAAAGGGTGGTTCAGGTTATCACGCACCTTATGGAATGATATGACAATATCAAGATATGTGTAAACACATACAAGAAATTCACTTATTGAATTCTTGAAATAAGTATTCTCAAAATTCCTATAGATCAATGTTAGTTGAAATTATGCCCTGTCAACAAGTATGATTATCATGACTTGAGGCAAAATTCATTAACTAAGAATTATCATGCGTTGATCTATTTAGTATTTGGATAAAGGATGTTAAACAATTATTATTTATAATGAATTAAAGTACGGTATACGTTTAATTTCATTTATAATATTGTGTTCTGTATTTGCATGTTTAAATCCTTGAATAACTTAAGTTATTCTAAATAGTCCGTTGTCGATCAATAACATGGGAATGATAGTGAATTAAGACAAATCGAGTATTAGTTAGAATATACTTGAAAGTATATTGATGCGTAGCATGACTAATTCAGATGATATTCAATGTATTGAGTATAGGACTTATCCCACCCGCATGATAATACTTTATGGATCTTTGTCATTAAGTATATCATGGATATTTATCCTTTGACTTGAGATACAAGAGATATGTCATGGATGTAGTGCATTTTTGTGAAGCAATCTAGCGCTACCGTGGCGGTAGTTATAAGGGTTGTTTTGGAAGTGTTTAGCGATCTATGAATCACCTTGTAGTCAAAATGGGATTTGTTTCCTTCAAATTTATTTTGAAGTATAATACTTCTGGGCCCCTCGTAGGGTTGTCAAGATGTTTGCATGGCCATGCCTAAGGTCTTCTGGAATATGTTTAGAAGAATTGGTAATCTTAATCAATCACATAAAGCTAGAAACGAATAGTTAATTAATAAATGAGTGAGATCCATATTCTTATTAACATGGTATTAGAAACAAAAGGATGGATATGATGATGAATCATAAAAACTTGGTTTTTCTCCACAAAACCATACACGAGTTGTACCGGGGGCATTGGCGTGTTGCTAGACGCTAACCAATGTCATTTCACGTTTTGTAAACATATCCAAGTGGGAGCTGTTGGAAATGTATATATTTACAAACATGCGAATGTCCGGATTCGAACTCGTGACGACGGGATTGCACACATTAGCGAATGAGAATTAAAGTTAATAATTAATGTTTATGTTTACGATTGATTATTGCACATTAAGTCCGGTTAACGATCGTTAAGTATTTAACGGAAAAATGACTAACGACCGTTAAATGAAAAGAGAAAGGACTAGTAATGAAAAGACTTGAAAAAGTTATGGGTTTCTCTTGAGCTTGTCCTATGGCCGCAAGGGAGGGTTTCAAGCCCAAACCCTAACTTGTTCCCAAAGGTTTCATTCACTACATAAACAAGGCTAGGTTATAGGGTTTTTCATATCTTGTGCATTGAATTAACCCTAGATCTCTCCTCTCCTCTCTCTTGTCCCAATCGGCCGAAAACCCCATTAGTAAGGGAGTTTGGTTTCGTTTTTCTTAACGAGGACTTGTGTTAGATCTAGCAATCGCTTGATTCGTTGGTTAATTCGTGTGTACAAGAACGTGGTTGTAAGACAATATTCTTACACCAATAAGTACTTCTTTTTTTTTTTATTTGCTCGAGGGTTGTTTTGCTTTGCTCGAGGGATTTGACATTCGCAAGAGGTACGTTACGCATACTTTCAGTTAATTAATTTATTTGTTATGATCTTAAGTCTTCCGCTGTGTACTCTTGATGTCTATATGTTTATTGTATGTTTTATATATTATAAACTTAACAGGTATGGGGGAGGTAAGATGTAGACAGATCCTACCCCTACACCAATTTAGCATTTCATTGAAATCTATATACATTACCAGTGCAGCCTATATGATTACAAAAAATGTAATTCTTCAATTAAACTCCTATTCCTTGAAACAGAGTATTTAGATCCTACATAACTATAACTAACACTAGTACGGGTAGTATATATTTGAGACTAAAGAGGTAGACCATCTTCTAAAATTTTTGAATTAATAATAAGATATGGTAGCAATTTTTAGTAGGCTAAAGTGTAATTAGTTTATGTATAAGGATTTAATTGTACTTTTGTAAAACCATTTCATAACAAGCAAACTTCAAACTTATTTATATCCTTCATCCTTCAACTTTTTTTTTTTTTTTTTTTTTTTTTTAACCTTTTGTTCATCATTTCATAATTTCTTGCAATGTAGTATACAACGTCTCAAGCAAAATATTTGCAATACAACTATCGGAAGCCCCAACAGGCATGCCCATGGTACCTCTGGAATCAACTGACTGAGTTTTATTTTAAACCAAATTACCTAAACGAACCAACTACATACTCATTTTATTAATCTAAACTAGACTAAAATACACCGTTGGTCCCTAAACTTGTACCAAAGCATCACAGTGGGACAAAACTGGGCCTTTTCATCGCCACAGGTCCAAAACATGGCCTTTAAATGCCAAATTAGTCCTTTGACAAAGTCAAAGTCTGATTTTTGTTTTGTAATCGAGGGTATTTTAGTCAATACAAATTTATACTTTGATAAAAATTTATATTTTAGCCCTTCATCATTCATCCTCGTCCATCATCTCCCCAAATTATTCATCTCCCCAAATCATCATCTCCCCAACATCATCCTGGCCATCATCTCCCCAGTACGCCAATCCAAATAACCTGTATGACACAAATTACAACATCATCATCTCCACAGTACGCCAATCCAAATAACCTGTATGACACAAATTACTAAGAAGCAAAATTTTACCTCAATCACCCAAGTTACTTGTTCGATAGTTACTTGTTGGGGAAGCCATAGATGTTGGGGAAGCCATGGATGGTTACTTGTAATCTTTACATATTCACCCAAATTTTACCTTAAAAAACAAGGGAACACTAATAATCTTTACATATTCAACTCATTCGATAGTTACTTGTTGGGGAAGCCATGGATGGTTCAAGCTCTTATTTTGTTGTTCCTCACAAGAAATTCTCGATGCATATAAAGGTTCTTACTTCCTTTTATTTGACTAATAAAACTGTATTATAAACTTCTACCTTCTACCAGGATATCTAGGAACATTGCTAAAAATCAGCTGAACTCAATCACATCAATTTTTTTGATCAATATGCGAATGTGATGAGCACAAAAAACAGCCATTTTTGGTCATGCCCACCAACTGTTTGTTGTAACGTGTCTTTGGATTCTTTTGCTTTGTAGCATATAGCTGTCGGGTTTTGACCTGTTGATCAATATGCGAATGTGTACATCTCAATGAAACCAAGCAGATGATGATGGGATCACTGGGTCACAAGAACAAGAGGCTCTTTCTTTTCACAGGTTTTAAAGATTTATCTTGGTTTTAATAAGTTGTCTTTTCATTCATACCAATTTGCTAAAATAAGCCCAATCAAGTGTTTGGTTAAGCTTATATGGTTTGGCTTATCAGCTTATATGAGGGGTTTTGATAAGCCCAAGAGCAACCTGCCTGTAAAATAAGCAACTAAGAGGTTCTGCAAAACACTTGAATCTGCTTATCTTTTGTATAGATAAGCAAATCAGCAATCAAAGTAGGCAATCTCAAACACCCTCTAATATTTGATATAAGTTGTTTTAAATAATCAAGTTCCGAGTTACTTTTTAGTTCTTGTAAATAATTCTTAAAAGAAAACAATCCCAAACACCCTTTTAGTCTTGCAGTCTTATCATGTAATCACTTTCACAACACATGGTTTTGAAGTGAAAAGAAAATGATTATCGTCTAGAACACCGACGCCTCATGAAGGTTTTGAAGTGAAAAGAAAAGGTGATAAGGAATTTAACGTGCAGATAAAGTTGGAAATGACTTATTTACCCGAAAAATTTAAGCTTTCGGCTCCTTTAATGGAAGTTCTTGGAATTGAAGTCAATACTCGAGCAAGAATTAGTTCTGCAATTTGGCAATATGTGAAAGCTCGGAAGTTACAAAATGCAGATGACCCGTCTTTTTTTAATTGTGACCCACCGCTTCTGAAGGTATTTGGGGAAGAAAAAGTGAAATTTACAATGGTGCCACAGAAGATATCGAATCACTTGTCTCCACCACAACCTGTACATTTGGAGCACAAGATAAAGTTGTCGGGAAATAGTCTAGCTGGAAACGCTTGTTATGATGTACTGGTGGATGTGCCGGTTCTGTCACCAAAGGAATTGAATGGTTTATTTTCTTATACTGATAAAACCAAAGAGATTGAAGCGTATGATGAAGGGATATGTACAGTAATTAGAAAGATAAATGAACATCGTAAAAGAAGGGCATTTTTTCTTGGGTTGAGTGAGTCACCGGTTGAGTTTATTGATGCTTTGGTTGAATCCCAAGGTAGAGATCTGAAGGTCCTTCCAGGGGAAGCAAGCCGGAATGCTGATAAAGAACATCGGGCTGATTTCTATAACCAAACCTGGTATATTACCTTCATTATCTTTTCTTTAGCACCGTGTTGATGTTATAGATGTATTTATTGATGCTGCATAACATTAGCTGGATGTTAATCTTATCTAGTTTCAAGTATGGTCTTATTTGGCAATAAGAACCTGTAAGGTCCGACTGATATATTTATCGCCAAAACTGGAAAGAGTACAAATACAAAATAGGCTAGTTTTAATAGGCAACTTGTCTCACACAATTACACTTGATGCAGTTATTAAATTAAAGCATGAGTGCTTGATTCTCCTAGTCATACTTAAATAGAATATTATAATATAGGGTTAATAACCTAATAAAGCATCATACTTGTCTCAAAAATCACTTCGACGTATCAAACAAAAAAAATACCTCTTTGGGCTATTTGACCCGATAATTTTGTCTTTTATACGCATTATACCACAAACATAACCGGTACCCGGTTATCTTCATCCTCGCTGTTACCACATCATCTTCCACGCTGGAAACCTCGTACCTAGACATGAGATGAACGCACGTTTGACTTGTTCCCGCGCATGTGGAAGTTCCGTACGACGAGGTACGAGGAATACATTAAACAAGGACGATTTGAAGAGTACAAGTACAACTTTAGTGGATTTCCTTATCCATTAAAAGGTTTTACAGGACCAGTTTTTCCAAGATCCCCAAACCCACTTTTTAAACCCTAATCCACACACATTTATCAATTGGTTGTCTCTTTCCCCAAATTGGGTAGACAAAAGGTATATTCGCTGTTCATATTTAATGTTTTATTACCCGATTTGTGCTAGGTTGTAATAAAAAAATATTTCATATTTAGGGCTTATTCGAATTAGGGTTTATTAATTTTTTTTCAAGTTATACTGGTTTCATGGAAGTACCACAAGATGTGGTCTTCAAAATACACTATAATGGTGTATTTATGTTTGACCCTTTAAGGTACGATTATGGTAGGGAGATTATAATGGAGGCCTCATCAAAAGATAGGATTAAGTGTAGCCCTCTCGTTAGATCTTAGTTGCAAAGATTAAGAATAACATATGGGCTCTATACATGTGCATTCCTACATTAGACATAGACACTGGTGGTTTAAAGATAATTGAAAGGGATGCAGATGTTGTGTATTTATATGAGCAAGCTAAACAATTTCACACAGTGGAGTTGTTTGTCGCTCATTCCCCACAAAACTTAGCACCATACTACCACGGAAACCTAAGACTAGATAGTTCAGACTCAGAAGTTACGTCAAAAAGAAAGAAACATAATAAGATGAAAAAAGATGCTGGGAGTATGTCTTGTGAGGAGTTGGTTGCGTGGCCGAGGAAGAAGCACAGTCACCTTATTTAAGGTCTCCTCCGTAAAGAGCAGACCACTTAGAAAGGATCTTCACAGTAAGGTTACCTTCACTAGAGTTTATAATGCGGACGATGACTTTACGTATGATTATCCTATGCTAACTGAAGAAGAGGTCTATAGGGAGTACAACGTTGTAGTTGATAATGTAGTCGAAAACTTGGTGTTGAACAGGTATGTCGTTGGAGAATGAGGGTTGTCATAAGCATATGGAAACTACTATACCTGTCTTGTTGAGGAGATTGATATGGCTTTGGACAGTAATAGGTATCGGTGAATACACGTTGTTATAATATTGTTTTGTTTGTATTATATAGTGTATTCCTACTAATGATTTATTTTGTTACACTTTTGTAAGGCCTGACGAAAATCAAATGGTTGGCGACACTGACATCAATGTGGACGAAGAAATACTTCCGGAGACTGATACACCCGCGGGTAATGATACAGATGCGTTGCAAATGGATGGTGCGTCAGATGGTGACTTATCAGATGACGTGCTTGCAAGGCAGAAGAAACTTGATAAGGGTAAGTCTGTCATGACACGCCAAAAAAAAATTGCAAAGAACGCCTATACCCGTCCGTGCCATATACGTGCAACCAAGGGTATTGTCATTACAGAGAACATGAATCCGTCTGCTTCATCAGATTCTGAAGGTGACACCGATGTTGATGAATACTATGATACTAACTCAGAAGCTGAAACTGCTAATAACAAGGGTAACTCTGCACCTTATTCTTCTGCGTATGAGTCTTACGAGTCTGAGGTGGAATCTGATAAGTCGTACGATTACTTGAGCAATGGAGAGGACGAGGTTATTAACCTAAGAAAGATGCGACAAAATTGCAATAATCTTTCATCTGATGAGCAGAACGACCATGATGTGGATGAAGAAAACGAGGATGAGGTCGATCAAACAGAAGAAGATCATGTGCTTGGAGATGGCCCAACAGGTTTAGGACCGTTGGTTCGTGAACATGAAAAGTATATGGCACACTTGTTGAAGGACATTAAAGGCAAAGGTGCTGGAATAACCGACCCCTTTGCAGCTCTACAGAAGCCTAACAAGGATGACAAGTACCCAATTTACGATTCCGAGACACACTGGCGATTGAAGAAACCAACTGTAATCCATTTTAATATACCTTTTCACTTTTACGTTTATCAAAGCTTACCAGTTGAGTATGTTTATGTTGCTTATAAGAAATTATAATTTACGTTTGCAGCTTGGGCAACAATTTCCGGATGCTGATAGTTTCAAGGACTGCCTAACATACTACGCAGTTGCTAATGGTTTCTCACTTTGGTTCGAGAGGAGCACGAAGACAAAGGTTATAGCAAAATGTGGACAACGAAAGGAGACTCTAAGGGATCCGTCGTTAGGAAAACAGACTTCGTACAACAAGTACCCTTCTGAGAAGTCTGGGAATTGTGACTGCCCGTGGAGGTGTTACGGCAAGATGCTCAAAACAGAGAAGACTTTTCAGGTCATATCTTTGGTAGATAATCACACTTGTGTTCGTAGCTTTCATTACGGTAGGTTGGTTAACTTTAAATGGATAGGTAGGCAGTTTGGAGATAAGATTAGGATGAATCCTAATATTACAATCACTAACTTACAAGAACTGGTCTTAAGAAAATTTAAGTGCCACGTTAGCCGTACCCAATGTCGTAATGCTAGGACATATGCTCTTAATGAGAGGGACGCAACTAGGACATATGCTCTAAGGGTTCCGGAAAAAGTTTGCTGGTGTAGAGTATCGACAACTATTTTGGGCAGCCTCAAAAGCATCGTACCCAGCTGCACACAACAAGGTAATGGATAAGATAAAAAGAGCTAATCCAAGAGCCCATGATTACTTGATGAAAAAAGAGCCGAAGACATGGTCAAGGGCTTTCTTCAAAGAAGGTGTATGCTGTGAGGCTGTCGAGAATGGGTTTAGCGAGTGCTTCAATGCTGTTTTGGTAAGCATAAGACACAAACCGATTATTACTATGTTGGAGTCCATGAGAGTAATAGTTATGGAGAGGATGCATACCATGCGGCTGCTAATGGATAAATGGAATGGTGATATTTGCCCCAACATTCAGCGTATACTTGAACACTCAAAAGATCAACAAAGGTAAATAAATTGTTTAATTATACTTAGAAACAAATACTTAAATTTGGAAATAAATTGAGACTATACTTGCCGTCAATGACATTTTGTAATTGTCGTAATGTTCATGTGTTCGGCATGTAGTATCTTGTGGGGGTAACATCTTTGAAGTGAGGAAAGGGTACGAAGCATTCAAGGTTGATGAGCCAAAACGAACTTGCTCTTGCACGTGGGCAGCTATCGTTTGCCCTGCTGCCACGCTATAGCATGTATATTTAAACTCCGTAGGATGGTAGAGGAGTATGTACCTGATTGTTTTAGGAAGGAAAAATACATATGTACCTACAGTCATATATGAAACCGTTGGTGGGATAGACTTTTGGCCCGATGTTAGTAATCTTTCAAGGATTTTAGGCCCCATTCCTAAGACAATGCCTGGTAGGCCTAAGAGAAAGAGGGTTAGGGCTTCACATGAAAAAAAATCAACAACCAAGATTACGCGAGCAGGAATCGTAATGACGGTCGAACCTGTGGTCAAATAGGGCATAATAGAAAGGGATGCTCAAATCCACCAAAACCACCTGTTACTAAGCAAAGGGAAAGCCAGTAGGCCATTTAAGGAAAAGACTGTTGAACCAGAGTTAGTAGATGACCATGACATTCCAAGGTTTGTTAACAATGACTTGAATGAGTATGAAATGGGAGGTTCAAACATTAGAGGGGTGTTAGGAGATGGTCGACATTTTTATTTAGGAAAACAAACAAAGAAAAGAGGAGGAAGTTCAAATAGGGGTCACTTGAAGATGAGAGGGGGGAAAACCCGGAGTGGAAGACTTATTCCAGCACAGAGAGTTGCAAGAATGGGAACCTGGTTGGCTGTCGATCCTGCAAGTTCTGATACGATTGAGGAAGAACAAAATATGAACTCGGGTATGCCTGGCAGAACTGAAGCAGCTAGTAATCAACCTACCATACCAGGTACATTTGATGTAATTGACAAACATTTAACATTGTTTATAGTAATTTGCTTCTGCTTGACTGAAGTACAGTTAATCTGTATATGTTCATAGGTACACAAGAATCGCAAGTTGGAGGACCTACTATAGTTCCAAGACCTGTTTTGACAAGAGCTAGGAGATTAGCTCAATCAGACATTATGGAAACAAGAAGAATGACAGGAGGATGTAGGGGTCGAAGAGGATCAACCATTGCTAAAGGTGCTTGCTCGGAGGGTGGAAGAACGAGTAAGGATGTTGAAAGACAAACAAGATCTGCTGACGCAACCAAAAGGAACAACCACCAACAAAACGAAAGCTGCATGCTACCACCAAGGTTGCCAAGTCAAAGAATCTTGGGTAAAAACTTGCTACACCAGCTAAGACCAGGTTCAGGTGTGGACAATGAAATTGTCCTAGAGTAGAAGCTTCAAACTGCTACAAACAATGAATGTGTATGTATAATTAGCTAGCCCTATTTTGTTCACTGAAGGGCCTACTGTTTTTAACAACCTGAACTTATATAGTGTCGCACTTATTGCCACTATAAACTTGTGTAAGATAGTTCATGTAGTGCTGCTGTTGATGCCACTACATAGCCCTATTTTGTGTCTTGAAGGGCATTGTAAAGAACTTTGCATGCAAGTGTTCTGGTTGTAACAATGTATGCTGTTGTTGCAAATACATTATCTTATATTATGAAAGAACACCATTTATGCACATCCTTGTTTGTTCACATGAAAAAGCCATTCTGTTTTGTAATTGTTGTAAATAAACCATTTGGTGCAGTAAGTGGACAACAACAGATAAGTAAATCCATATACCTCACATATCGGGACAAAGATACAAGCTGATGCCCACAACAGATAAGTAATAGCATATGCCGAATGTCTGTAATTAACAAAGATGCAACCATCAACTCTCAATACTTTTAACATTGAACAGACAATAAGTAATAGCATATGGCGAATGTCACTCATACAAAACCACTTAACGTTTGTTCACCATGAGCATGACAATATTACAATAAGGCGATATTTGTCAAGAACGTGCAACAACACAACCTGGAAGCTAATTCCTAACGGACACAAGAACAATAACAACAACGAAGATGAAAAGAAGAACCATGAAACAAACACACCCAACCAAATACATGTCGTAAACTTTGGCCTTCAACTTTAGTTCCTTCAAATCTTGGTAAATAGCTTCCATTGGAAAGTCATGTTGACGATCGTTTGAAACCACCTTTTCGGAATCATCTTGCGGTGTTAAAGCGTCAAATGTTGACTGAAGCTTCTTGTTGTCCATATGAAGATTGAACATGAGGTCTTTGTAGTACTCCGATGGCAACTCATCATCAAGGAATCCATATACCTCACATTTCTTTTTCTTGTCTTTATTCTTAAAAAACATAAACACTTGTAAATATACACTCAATATACAATACTCATCAAAACAAACTGGATTTGTGTATTACAACTTACACGGGTGGGACAAGCTTTGAATCTTCTTCCGGGATTCTCAGGAGTCCATGAAACCTGCTCATAGATTGGGAACTTACAAATACAATGCTCTACGCCAAATTTCATCCTTGGAATATCTCCTTCGATTATAACGGGAGGACGAGGACGAGGCCGCCATTTACATAAATAAAACGGATTACAAGTATGAGATACTAATTTAAGCTCAATTGTCGTGCGCCATTTTTAGGGTTCTTAAGGTTTTGCTTTGGGGAAGAAGATTTGGGTTTGGGAAGAAGTATTCGGTTTGGGGAAAAATTAAATATGGGTGTATATGTATTACGTGGAAAGAGAAACAAAAAAAAAATGATGTGGAAAGTCATTGTGGCAAATATACCGGTGATGTGGCATAAACGGGTAAACAAAGGTCATAAATGCGTAAAAAAGACAAAATAGTCGGGTCAAATAGCCCAAAGAGGTATTTTTTTTGTTTGATACGTCGAAGTGATTTTTGAGACAAGTATGATGCTTTATTAGGTTATTAACCCTATAATATAAGGGAATATCATATCATAATTGCCTACTTAAAGTTTATTAATCCAGCGTTTGGCTCGGGTGTGGGGACATTTTTTTTTTAATCGTTCTATCAAAGTGTGCTATAAGCCTATAACTGATGGAAACAAGTCAGTAACTCAATATATAGCAGGAAGGAACAGTTTTTATGAAATTACCCCTCAAATTCTCGCGAGTTTTGTGTGTACTTTGATGATGTATAGGAATAATGTCCCTTGATGTTTTTTTGAAACAATATGTCCTAATTTTCTTCTCCCATGTAGCTTAGATGTTAACATGTTATGATTATATGTATTGTCTCTAATTGTCACTGTTATGCCGGGTCTAAAGTCTCAGGTGTGACTTTGCTACCTCTAAAGTTTATTCAATTATGTTTATCAAATGTGCAGGGTTGAAGATGCAGTTATCCGTTATCTAAACCGCAGACCAGTACAAGAGCCCGCAGGAAGCACATAAATAGTTTAGAGATATGCTCTATGGAAAAGTGGTGATCTTATTCTGAATGTTACAAACAGTCAAACGTCTTATTTTGGTATTATTCAATATAAAAAGTCAGAGGTGCGCCTGCATTTTTCCAAGTTCAAGTTCTCTGTAATCTTCATGAGGCGTCGGTGTTCAAAACCTTTTAGTCTTGTAGTCTTATCATGTAATCACTTTTTAGTTCTTGTAAATAATTCTTAATTTTGATGCTATTACTAAAGACAATTCCAGTCTTCATCAGAAGATAATCATTTTCTTATTCTACCCATCTGAAAAAACAGCTTTCATTCTTTCACCTCCAGATTTATTTGAACTTGATGATGATTTGGGGAGATGAATGATTTGGGGAGATGATAACGAGGATGAAAGATGAAAGGCTAAAATATAAATGTGTTATCAAAATATAAATGTGTATGGACTAAAATACCTCATACAAACAAAAACAGACTTTGACTTTGTCAAAGGACTAATTTGGCATTTAAAGGCCATGTTTTGGATCTGTGGCGATGAAAAGGCCCAGTTTTGTCCTACTGTGATGCTTTGGTACAAGTTTAGGGACCAACGGTGTATTTTAGTCTCTCAACTATTTATCTATCTTTTACAAATGTGAACCATACATGTCACATCAAAATAAAGTAACATAAAAGTCATAACCTTCTTCTCTCTCATCTCCAACTTCGTCTCTCAATAACCTTCTTCTCCAAAAATCATCATCACCCCAAACTTGATGAATTTGTCTATTATAGCTTCTAGACAAAATACCCAGACTTATGAGCTTGTCTATTGTAAATCTTCTGTTGCTAATAGTAACATGGTCAGAGTTTGAGATTTCTTGAACACATTGTCTTGCAAAATGATGTATATTGCCTAAGTATCCATCTGTCCAACATGTATCTTTTTTTCATTCCCACATGTCACATACCTTAGTTACCACTTCTTCATTTGCTCACACAAACACAAATACTTTTGGGTCGCGTTTTTTTCTTTTCAAATTTCTTGGTCGCGTTTTTTTTTTCTTTTCAATTTTCTTGGTCGCACTTTTTTTTTCTTTTCAATTTTCTTGGTCGCACTTTTCGGTCGAGGTTTTTTTTGTCAAACTTGAGTCTTGAGTTCTCTTGGGTCGCGTTCTTTTGAGTCGAGTTCTTTTGGGTCGCGTTTTGGGTCGAGTTCTTAATCACTTAGTCACGTTTTGAATTCTTTTGGGTCGCGTTTTGAGTTATTTGGGTCGAGTTTTAATTGTGTCGCGTGAGTTTGGGTCTCGTTTTTAAACTTGTGTGGCTACTTTAAAAAATATAGTTGCGTTTTTAAACTTTGGGCCGCGTTTTTAAGGAGGTGCAGGGTCCAATTGTCTTTCCTGAAATCAATCTAAGGGCTCAGAATCAAAAGTTCATTTTTGTAAAAAAAATATGCGACGGTTGGTTTCATAAATAAGTAGTGGTTATGGGCCGTTTAATATTTTTTCTCTTTTATGCAATTGCACTTATTCCAACCAACCATGTCACATCTAAAAAGATGCCTTATCTAGAGGGAGAAAAAAAAAGAAAGAAACAGCACTTGATATAATTTCTTCAGGCATGCATTTCCTCTTCAAAGCTTTCATAACTTACAATGGTCATTCTTACAAATATTTCAGAAGCATCTTCATCAAGTAATGATCAACATAAAATGTATGATGTGTTCTTAAGTTTTGAAGCTTGACACTCGTATGATTTCACCAATCACCTCCACAAAGCCCTTGAGGATGCTAATCTCATAACCTTCTTGGACGATAAAAATATTGAAACCGGCTTATATTTGAAGCCGGAGTTAGAGAGTGCCATTAGAGCATCGAGAGCTTCTATAATTGTGGTGTCAAAGAATTATGCTTCTTCCACATGGTGCCTTAATGAACTGGCGTTAATCCTAGAGCAGCATAGGGAGTTTAACCAAATAGTTATCCCCATATTCTATCATGTCAGTCCTAGCGATGCGAGGAAACCTTGACTTAGGAATCACGATATAGCTGATCATAAACAGAAGATGGAGGCGATGCATGGGCTCAAAAGATGGAGATATGGAAGCATGCACTTATACAAGTTACTAACTTAAAAGGGAAAGAACCAAAGAACATGTAATAATTTACTAGCTACTTTCATCTCTTTGATTAAACTCAGATCAGGAAACTATTAAAAAACTGTCTTGTAGAGGTAATAAAGGGGTGGGAGTGTTAAGGACAGGTAATTTACTTTCATCTCTTGAACTTCGATTAGGGTGCTATTTTATCATTCCCACCCTTTTATTATCCACTTTATTTACGGTACAAGACAGTTTTTTTTAATAGTTTTTTTTCGTATCTTTTATCTTTTATTATTTTTGACTTGTCAAATCTTATATTTTATGTTCCGTATTTTTTTTTCGACAGTTTTACACACTTTATTAACAGGATAAAACAATTTTTTTATAGTTTTCCCCTCCATATTTATTGTGTTTTACTACTTTTGACTTGTCAAACTTTATACTTTTAATTTTGTATTTTCTGTTTTAGCAGTTTTATAATAAAAACAAAATTAAAAAAATGAAATAAAAATAAAAATTAGGGGAGTGTTACTAGTATTTTAAGTGGTACCAATATCACATTCTTTTTTTTTACAAAGATTTAAACTGAATATCATTTTCAATCATATTGCCCCTTAGTTTAGGCTTCTTTCTTAAAAGGGATTACATATATATTCCTTTAAAGCTTAAAATTGAGTATACATACAACTTGAAATTATAATTGCATATATATCGTTTAAAAAACTCAAAAATTGCATATATATATCCGACTTAAACTTATAATTGCATACATCTTTTTTTCTAAACCTTAAATATGTCTTGTATATCCAAATAACCATTTATTATAAATTCACAAATTTAAAATACGTTACAACTATAATTATAAAAAATATTATTACTTTAGATTATTTTTTCGTTATTTATAAACTTGTAGTAATATACGCTTTCTTGTAAAAATATTTATGTATATATATATAACAATCATACATATATAACAATCATGATATCTAGGTTTTATTGGGTTCGGATCCTCCGGTCAATTCGGTCAAGGCTAAAAAACCAGACGACATTTTTAGATGGTCGGTGGGCCAACTCGAGTTGGTTAGGGTCGTTTGAAAATTATATAATTTTGGTGATTACATACAAATTAAATTAGAAAGAAAAAATATAACTTCGAGGTCACGCGGACCCTGGAACCAGTAAGAAACATTTGTTAAAGAGACAGACCTTTTAGAATTTGGGTCAATCGGTTGACCGAATATAGTGAACGGATTAACCACCCGATAAGCCATATGGGTTACAGGTGAATGGGATCTATGAAAGATTTACTTCACGTATTCTTATTATATATGAGATAAGGTGATTTTTTTGTGAAGTTATATATTGTATCGATACATTATTTTGGTCATCTGATTCATTTTGAACCTCGGGACATCGTGTTTTTGAAACAAATGCGGTTATTGCTATTTCTAAAATTAAAATTACCAAAATTTAGAGTTTATAATTATATTGCACCATAATTTTAATATATATATGACATATTAAACGTTTAGAAATGATATATATGCAATTAAGAAAGTTTAGAAATGATATATATGCAATTATTAGTTTAAGTTGGATATATATGCAATTTTTTAGTTTTTTGAATAATTTAGATGCAATTATAAGTTTAAGTCGGATATACACGTAATTTTAAGCTTTTTAGAGATATATATGCAATCCCCCTCTTTTTTAAGTTAAAACTATCCTACAAAATTTATTTCAGGCTAGAGACCGATTTTATCGAAGAAATTGTTACCAACATCTATCATCAATTGAGCGTACTCTTAAGGAGTACTCTGCCACAAGACCCACAACTAATTGGGATAGATAAGTCCATTCAATTCATCAGTTCATGGCTCCAAGATGGATCTGAACATACTGCTGATATCCTCACTATATTGGGCATGGGTGGGATCGGGAAGACATCTTTGGCTAAACATGTCTATAAGTTACACTGTCGTGAATTCACCCGATGCAGCTTTGTTGAAAATATAAGTAGGCGATGTGTGGAACAATCTAATGGATTGCTTGATGTACAAAAACAACTTTGTGATGACATTTCGAAAGCAAGTTCAATTCCAGTTCACGAAGTATCTGTCTACGCCTCTACAATTGAGAACGCACTCGCCCGTAAGAAAGTGTTTATAGTTCTTGATGATATTGATAGTCTCGACCAGTTGGATGTGTTACTCGGAAATAAAGGTTTCCATCCAGGAAGCAAAATCATAATAACCACTAGAGACGCGTCGTTGACAGAGAGATGTGCACTTTTCAATTCGCAAGTTCAACCCAAGCATACCAAGCACAATCTTAAAAGCTTACATGTGCTTGACTCACTAAAGCTTTTATGTCTTCATGCATTCGAGTCTGAAGATCTCAAAGAAGGTTACAAAGCAGTTTCATATAATATTGTGAAGTACTGTGATGGGAATCCGTTGGCTCTTAAAATTTTAGGCAGGTTACTATGTAACCGAGATGTTGCTTATTGGGAAGACTGCATAAAAGGGCTAAAGAAAGAACCCAATTCCCGTATAATTAATGTCTTGAGAATGAGCTTTAAATCTTTGCCATCCAAAAATGATAAGGAATTGTTTAAGCATATCGCTTGTTTTTTTGTTGGAAAAGATAGAGATTTTACTGAAACAACATTAGAAGCATGTGATATAAACACAAGATCCGGGATCACTTATCTCATTGACAGATGCCTTCTCGATATCGATTGGAGTACCAGCGTGTTGAGTATGCATTCACTGATTCAAGAAATGGGAAGAGATGAGGTACGTCAAGAATCACCTGACAAACCATGGAAGCGTAGCCGAATATGGTGTCACAAGGAGGCATTCAAAGTTCTGAAACAAAAAAAGGTAAGAGGCATGATATTAGTAACACTTGATGTTTCCAACTATTTTGCATTCTTAATTATTGTACATGTAAATAATATTTTTCTATATGGTTATTTCTTCATAGGGTAAGGGAAATCTACTAGGCCTGAGCCTTGATATGCGGATGCTGGAGAATGAGAAGTTGCGAGGATCAAGTGAACCCCTTAAAACAGCTGCGCTTCGTAATATGGATAGTCTAATGATACTACATCTCGATTATGTGCAAATAAATGGGCCTTATGAGAACTTTCCAGAAGAATTAAGATGGTTGCGTATGTGTGGGTTTTCTTTAAAGTCTATACCTTCAAAGCTTCCGATGGAGAATCTAGTTGCTCTTCACATGTCTTACAGCAATATCGAATTCTTTGATATTTCTTGTAGTAGCCACCAACGAGCTGAGAAGAGGCAAAAGGTTAGAAATTTCCTGATCTATTTTTGTAGTTATTATTTGTCCATGTTGTTTTACTGCAATTGTTCATCTGAAGTTTCAATTCCAACAACCCAGTTCAGTAGCTTTTGTGAACTCCCTTCACTTGAGCGTTTATTTCTTAGTAATTGCAGTTTGGATCTGTGAATCAATTGACCATTGTGATGAGCTTGTCTTCGTTGATCTCAGTAACTGCAAAGATTTACAAAAGCTTCCAAGGACTTTAGCCAAGTTAAAGAAGGTCAAAACATTACTACTAGATGGATGTAATAAATCTGAACTTGTTGTGGAGGCTGTACCAAGAGACTTCAAGTCCTCTGCGTTTATTTTCGAGCTCATTAGTGAAGTTGTGGCTTCCAAATAATAACTTGTCCAATGATCCATTCCGTGGACTTTGGCTCCACATCCATGTTGGAGTTTTGCTGTTTGGGCGGTCCAATTTGTTTCAATTCCTGATTGTGAGAACCCTTCAGGCTCAAGGCAGCTTTTCGATGTGTAACTGTGTAGCCAATTGAATACCCTCCATTTTTGTTTGATCTCATTTCAGATGAATTGATATGCCTTTATACGGAAAGTTTCGTTTTCTCCACACTCAGTTTAATTATGATGGTGAATAATTTAGCAGCTTCATCCATGCAAATTGAGAATATGTTCAGCTGCAATTTATAAAGTGATGCCAAATTGGATTAAGCACAAAACCAAGGGGCCTTCAATTTCATTTACCATCCCATCATCTCCTAATAAGCTCAGAGGATTAAATTTCTGCTATGTACTTCCATACTGGAGGTCTCGATTTCAAAATGAGAATTCTGAATATCCATTTCATCAGTTTATTAATTTGCCACGTATCAAAATTAGTAATATAACAAAGAACCTCACCTGGTTTTACAAGCATCATATTCGTAACATCAGTGTAGGTGGAAAGAGTTTAACATTCTTAAGCCATTGGATGTTTGGGGAGAATGAGCTGGAAGATGGTGACCAACTTACTATTTCCATAAAAGATGCTTGGGATGGATTTAATGATAGTATAAGTCATGAAATAAGGGAGTGTGGGGTGAGTTTTGTGTATGATGATGGAAAGAATGAGACGGAAGAAGATGCGTTGAGTTATTACAAGTCTTGGAATCACATCATTGGTGGAGATCTCTCTCCTTTTCAGTTAACAACACACAAATACAACCTAGATAACCATCGATTTCAAGTGCTCACCTATGGAGATCTCCCTTTTTTTCGTCCATTCATTGGTAGAACCCATTTACTATATTTTCTAAAAAGTTGTTGTCTGTTGTATTACTTTTTAGTATTATTATTTTTTATCTCAGGGATTAGACCTTACTTTAAAGCTTTCTCCCAGAAGAACTCCAACACACGTGGCTGCGCAATCGAGGTATGTTTTCGATACCCAAACACTTTTTCATAACACGAACAAAAACCACACATAACCCGATCGAATGTTTATTCATTATAGCTCTTATTGGTCACAGGATGTATCAAAATAGAAGTGATTATAACCTTGCTATGGAAGGACTCATTACACATCGTCATTTCAAGGTGTTGCAGCTTTTATTAGTTTTTGTTTGGCGTTGGAAAATCTATAATCTCGTTCTTACTTCCTCGCACAGGTTGTGTTTAGGTCCCATTTAGAACATGTGTGAACTGTGTATCCGTTATTAATATTTTCCCATTTCGCATAAACTTGTCGACATATTCTTCACTGGTAATGTTTGATCTACTTGTAGTTTATTGTAGAATGTGATTTTGTCATCACAAACATTTTGTTACGCGGCAGACTCAAGTTCATTTGTTTTTGATGAAATGCCTCTCTCACTTTGGATTTCATTTTCGTACAACTTCAAATTCCCAACACACTGTTATGAGGATCTTAGGATTTTCACAAATCGATTTTCTTTCTATAGTTAAAAGCTCCCAAATAAGCTGTTTCCATGTCTAGTTTGTTGATTTCATAAATTTAGCTTTTCATTGAAATCTATATTCCATGATTGTGCCTGGATCACGTATTATCCAAAATTTGTAATTTTTTAATCTATATACATTACCAGTGCGGCCTATATATAATTCTTCAACAATTTTCTTGTTCAAATTAATCGACCAAAATGGCCCAGTTAAAAGTGAATGGGTCGAAATTGCCACACCTTTAGCTTAAGCATTGTTGTTGTCAGGTGACAAGCTCATCTAGAATCAAATGCATTTTTATGATATTCTCTAAGAACTGGCAATAAAAACAATCCTAAATTTTGGGAGAAGGGTGTGCTTAAGGTACTTTGACGAATAACACAGAGATCTGGAATTTCACCTCCTATTCCTTGAAACAGAGTATTGGGCATGTTTGGTATGATGGAAAGGAAACCAAATAAAAGAAAGAAGAATGGTTTCCCATGTTTGTTAGTAGCGGAGAATGGAAACGAGGGCTTATCATTCTATTCTTACCTTATTCTTTTCATTCTTTAATAAAAGTAAAGAAACAGGGAGAATGAAAATTTGTAAAGGAGCCATTCTCGCTGCGTATTCTCGTGTGAATCATAGAGCCGCAAAAAATAAGGAGTATTAATACAGAGTATCCACGTGCAACTTACATTTACTCACAAATTAATAGAAATTCATAAGCAACATTGCTTTTTGCAACTACAGATTTTGTAACAGTCTTTTCTTCATCGTCGTTTCCAAAGTCTTTTTTGTTTCTTCTTCCATTTACTTCATTGTTTCCTGCAAAAATGGTTAGAAAACACAAAACCCAACAGAAAAGAAATAAAAAAAAAGAAAGGGATAATTCGTTTTCTCCAGAAAGAGCACTATTAATAATCTAAGTTAGACTTCCCTTGAGGATCCTATGGGGTCTTTGAACATCCCGACTTCATCCACGTCTTTCATTAAGTTGCGCTAACCCATCCGACATTTGTTGCAGGAGTATTCTTTAGTTTCTCAGTATCTTGCAAAATTTTTCTTCCCCAAATGGTATCGCATAAACTCAAAATTTTCACTATAATAGAGGTGGCCTCTTAAATGGGATGCCAAGAAGCTTGCATCTTCGTTTCTCTTGTATCTCATCATCTGGAATGGGCTGAGCGTTGTTACCTTCGAGATGATCATTGTCAGGAATCGGTATCTTCAAGTTGGTTGAGAATATTTACGCATTTTTTATTGTTTCTGAGTCTTTGGTGTCATCTTACGGTCTTTCATCGGGAGCCGTTGTTGGGTTGATTTTTACTCATACAACCTTCCCGATTTTTCTTTTTTTAGTTCTTAATTTTTTAGTATTTGATTTTGATCCAATCGTCGAATCCGAGATCATCGGCCAAAGGCGGTTCGTTCTTTGAATCGTTAGTGAAGTCAATTCGTCTTCCCGCCCTCTCGATCGCTTCCTCCATCACATTCATACTCAAAGGGTTGTAGGAGGCCCAAACTTTTCCGTTTACGGTTTTAATTTGTTCGCGCAATGATTCCTAACTCCTTCATCATATTCATCTTGAAGGAATATCATCGAGGCTTAATGGTTTTTCCTCGAAGAATGTGTTTCTCATATTTCGGTTCCAAATTTGGGCGAGTTGAATTAATTATCGCGTCCCAGAACCTTTTGAATACTAATCACGAATGACGATTTCCAAAATCAACGTTGTGTCTCCCGTTCGTGTGGGCACATCCAAACTGCTTCACATTACCTCCTCCATTGCAATAACCACGAAAAGGATTGCGTTGTTACAAAGCATTAGTAATCTCATCTTCCATGATGGGTAGGGTTTCTTGTAATGCTTGATGGTGGCCCTTCCACCGTTAGTGAGAACTTGGCTAACCTTTCTTTGTCATTCGGTGTAGTCCATGCGTATCTGTCATCTTCTATCCTTTCCTTATCAACACCACCGCAGGTTTTCCGAGGATCACAGGGCCCATGGCTAGTTCTCCATCCATCAATTGCAATACTCTTACACCAATGACTCTTTGGGGTTGTTGTCCTTGGTGTCCGTGTCTTTGCTTGAATTTGGGTCTGCAAGAAGTCAGGTGTGATTACGGCGTAACTCACTTTCATCATCGGTATCCCACTCATCGAGCACTTTTGTAGTGGAGAACACGTACTTACATATAGTGGAGTTTCTTTTTTGTTCTTATTCCTTCTTTGAACCTCGTCGCCAAGCTTTCCAATTAGAGTTTCCAAGTTCTTAGAGTGATGTTTAGGGAGGGGCGGGCTTTTGTTTGTGTTATCTTGGAAATTCTTAAGCCATTCTTCTTGCTCCTTTTGCCTCTTGGTAGTTTCCACAAGGTACTTGTGATAATCCCTTCGAGTTAGCTCTTCTCTCATTATGCTCATAATGACGGTGGGGTCCTCCGAAACCCATTCTGATTATCCATTAGAAGGCCTATTTTCCCATTTAGCTTCCTCGATCGTTATCTCCCTTGTCGTCTTTAGGGCGGTTTTTAGTCAAATGTCCCCTGCAGTTTCGCACCCGACTTGGATGGCATGAACAGTTTCTTTGATTTTTAGCATATCTCTACCGAGATTTTCAAGTTTACTAGCTATCTTTTGCAATTTCAACGTTGGTTTCTTTCTTCCAATGGGTGCCATTTTAGAATGGTCCGCCATTTTTGAATGGCTTCAATTGCGAGTAGTAGGAGTCATATTCGGATAGGTCCTTGATAGTCCGATCTCTCTCGTAGTTACATTTATTCCTTTGAAGAAAATATTGACCTTCACGGTTATTAAGAACATTGGTAGGACACTTATAAAGAAGATCGTTGTATCTGTCCCAAGCTTGATATAGAGTTTCGATGATGTCTTCTTGTTTGTGGATCTCCAAGAGTTGATTAGAAATCTTTGATGGTGGGAAATATCTTTGGATAAAGTGTTTCTTTAGTAGCTAACATTATTAATCTTCCGGAAATCTTTCATCCATCTTGCTTGTAAGAGTCATCGGAAGACCACGAGCATAACGACATCAGAGACACCGGAATGTTGAAAAAGCTAGCGATGTATAGGACATTTTCAGCGTGCTTATATGCGTCTTCGCCCTGTTTCACGATAAAGGGTTAGCGCGAAGCTCCCTCATAAATTGGTCTTTAATCTCGAAACGAACATCCGCTCCGATTGTCGGTCTTACGAGACCCGGCCCTTGATCTGCTCTAGTTAATGCCAAGTATTCCTTAAGAGTGAGGTCATAGATGTTAACAACTTCCATGGTACCTGAAAACTTGAAATATGATCGTGAGAAATGTTTAAAAATAAAATGAAAGACTTAATATTAATCCTAATATAGCTCCCGTGGCAAAACTTGATGCAGGGTTTTACTAACCGAGATCTTAATATTTATAGTGTCTCGCTATACCTATGGTCTACCCTAATGCCTAAGGCGGTGTACCCGGCCGTGTGTAGTGTAGTAAATGGTAAAAGCGTCCCAAGAGCTATAATATGCAGCCGGATAATTACTAAGTCTAATTGTCACGTATCATTAATGGTTTGATAGGGTTTTAATTAAACTACTAATGCGAAATATAAAAGCAAATAAATGGTAGAGGGAAATCAATAGAGGAATAGTGGTGCTAACCTAGTCAATCCTCCAACTAGTTATGTCTCGTCTACCTACTTCCAATTACTTGTGGTGGTCAAATTGAGGGCGACATTTGGTCAATTAGCCTATCGGCAAAGATGCCACCATAGGAGAAATCGGCGCCGTCGTATAAGTCCTTGTTCTGGTCCCTAAGTCATGGTACCACTACATGCTAGATTCTAAATAGTGAGTGCCCGGCCGTTGGGAACTTAGACACTACACCCCCAATTCTTAAGTTCATCCAAACTATAGGTGATCAGTTGGTCAAATCGCACAAGTAGAATGGGTAGTCAGTTGGTTATATCTTACCCTTCCGCTCTCAGTCCTTCACCTACAGAATTGATTGGTCATATCTCTAGGCAATTGGCCTCTATCGCCATTCAAAACTATCGAACCAAGGGTGACTACCAAAGAACTATGCATGCATGCACTTAGAAATAATTGTATGCGAAGTAAAGGTAATAAACAAAACAATTAAGGAATCATAACTAGGCTAGCACCAAGGGTGCTTAGCTCATAATAATCATGCACATCAATTCAATATTCAAAGTGGAAATACATGAATTGAAAGTAAAAGAAATAATAAACGCTAAAGCTTCTCGTAATGGTTTGACTTCTCCCCCGAGCTTGACTCCATTCCCTAGACCTCCCTTGAGCTTTTTCCCACGTTCTTAGAGTGTTGTTTGTGGAATGGGATGCTTTGAAATCTTTGGATTCGTGGGGTATTTATAGGCGTGTCCGGGTTGCAGTAACCAATGAGTTACGTCGTCGACCTTCTATTTCTCCGTAAATGCACTAGATGCGCTGGTTACGGTAACCTTCTAAGTGGTTGCAGTGAACTTCAAACTTCGTTCGTAAGTGGTGATCACGATGAATTCACGTAAGTATCGGCGTGGAACCTCTTGACCATTGGCGTCTTTGGGAGGAGTTACGTAACCTCTTGATAAGTTGGACTTACGTCAGCATAATAGTTACTGGTAATGTGAGAGATGAGTTACGTAACTTCTTCAAAATAAGCATCTTTAGTAGCGTTCCATTTCCAGCTCTCTTTAGCTCCAATGCTCGTAATTTACGAAAGTGTAAAACAATGGAAAACAATGAAATCCATATAAATGATATAAATGAGCATTAACGGGGGAAATTGACACTTAATATTCAGGACTATTTGATGTTATCACCTGGAGTACATGTTCTAGAGTTAGAAGATGGAACTATGATTCATATGTTAGTAGACAGAAGATATCCGCTACATCGGATCTTATGAGGAGAATGCTAGAACATGGTATGGAGGTTGAAGAAGATAATGAAACTGCACTTATGGTCATCAAATTGTTTATCAGATGGACAACTATGGTGATGATGATACATGAATAACTGGTATGAATCTTTCTTGATAATAAATTGAAAAATCGGTACTTTATTCAAAGTACTGCGATCAAACGATTACTTTAACCAAAGTTCGCTTTGGCATTAAACCAGGTTAAGGATTTTGAAAGAAAAACTTTTGTTAAGTGATAAATATTTTGAAACAAAGGTTAAAAGAAATAAATGGTTTTGAGATGGTAACAACAATAGGTTATCAATCCACCATGGTTACAAAAGGATTGGCTAATCCATGAGCAAACGGCTCTGTAAAGATATCTCAAATCCGTTTTATAGTTGACAACTTGCTAATAAGTTGTATGGTAATCAACTCACCATATCAGAAAATGTGAAGAGTTGGCTAGCCCACAAGAAAATGGCTTGTGGTAAAGGCTGTGGAAAAACCATTTATATGGTAATTAGTTCACCATGTATGAAAGAACTAACTAGTCCAAAAGGGTACAACTTTTGGTAAAGACAAATCAAATCTGTTGATAGCTGATGATTTGCTAAAAATCATGGTTATCATATGTGCTTCTTACACAAACATTTGGCTACTCCAGAGTTAATGGCTTTGGTAAAGAGACATCAAAATCCATTAAATTTTCAATGATTCACCTCTGGAGTTTACACACGGTGATGAGAATAGAAACTTAAAGAATTAATGAATAAAATTGCCATATATTGCTGAGTTGCTGAAAAGATGGAGATTGCTGAATGATGCTGTAAAGAATTATTTCTAAAAGAATACTTTGATGATAATGATATGAGCACAGAAAATACAAAGATACAAAGATACAATATTTCCTTGAAGACAAAGATGTTAAAGATACAGATACAAAGGAACTTGAAGTCAAGCAAGTAGAATTCAAGTTAGGGGAGGATTGTTGGGATATGAAAGTGCTGAAGAATGACAAAGTACCGGATAAAGTCAAAGTCTTTGGAAGAAGTCAAAGTCTTGCTAAGTAAAAGTCAAAATCTTGCTCGTTCATCAAAGTCTTGCAAAAGCTTAAAGTCGTTTGTAATAGATTTTATAGAAAGTAATGTTTATCATTCTATGTATGATTAGTTTAGTAATACTTGTCGTTACAAAAGGATTAGAATTGTAAACCGATTAGGGTTATCCTTAAACCTATAAAAGGACTCCTAGATTGTCATTAGAGAAAGAATGTTTTTAGAATCCTAAAGTAGATATTAGAGTTTTAGAGAATATTACTAACAAGCCAGGTTTCTAAGTTTGAATAAAATCGTTGAAAGTTAAAGTTAATTCTTTTTAGCTTTGTTAAGTAAATTCCGCATACTTAATAGAGTTTGTTCAGTGTTTCATTGTTAGTAACTTAGGATTTATCCGAGGTTATTAAACTCTTACAAGTTAGTTTGGTTAGAGTACATCGATCCAACACATATATTAAGTCAAAGTTGAGCTTTCTTTGAGTTTGGTTTGTTTTGGTTGTGTCTTGGTCACAGAAGCAAGAAAAGAAGAAAGGTCATTTGTTACATGCACGCATGAGAAAACATATATGTGACCAAAATTTTCGTTTTTGTTGGCTCGTTAGGTGGTTACAGATGAGGGAAACATATGTTCCAAAATAATACTTGCGTTAACTTTTGTTTTACAATTTAATAAAATGCTTGGGTATGTTTGTGTTGTCCTATACATTATTGTTTTGTTTTTCTGTCGAGAGGAGTAGCAACAAGTAAAACAAAAAAATATATAGGACAAGCTTAAATGAATAAATAAGTGGGTTATACCTTAGTGTCAAGCCCAAAAAAATATATGCAAAGGTTTATTTGGGTGGGTTGCAAGTATACGAGCCCCAAAGAGAAAAATATAGATCGGGTCGGGTTGGGCTTAAGGGTCCGGTGAGATAAAAAAAGTTTATTATAAATAATTTATATAACGGAAAATATTATCGAGGTCGAGGTAAGTTTAAAAAAAAAATAATCCGTAGCTTGTCGTGATTATAGTTCGATAAGAAAAGAAAAAAAATGGCCATGAAAATCGGTAGGGAAATTCTGAGTGGTTACAGTACCTACCCCTTAAAAGAAACCATGTCCTCGTGGTTTAAGATGCGGGAATCGTTGAGGTCGATACGGTGACGAGATTTGAGTATATACACCTAAAATACAGTGTCGGGAAAGGGGCTAGTCGTTCAAGAAGGATTTTAGTGACGTGAGGCGATAGTCAAATAAAAGGTAAATGATTCATTAAGCGGAATACAACGCTGTTCCATAAAAGAGTATAATGGTTGAGTTTAGAACAGGAGGATCAGTGCCGTATGAGGTTACGAAGGATAGAACATAAGAGTGAAATAAGAGATCGTGATCAGTGAAAGAGGTGGTTTAAATACGTGTGGGAGAATCAAGTATTGTATGTTATATAAAGAAATAACATAGAAGAAAGATGAGTTATCTACGTTACATAAATATCGATTTTGATCACGATGGCAGAGTTATGCTACGTTTATACGAAGCGTAGAGGTCGTCTGGTGGCGAGGTTATGCGTTATATACGAAATAACGTAAAGGTCGAAACATTGACGAGTTGTAACGTTACATACGAAAATAGCGTGGCTATCTGGCTCGCGATACGAAATTGATCGGTGTAGTATGCGTTATAGAGGCCGTGAGGTGTTGATGGCGAGGTTATGCGTTACATAACGTAGAATTGATGAATTATGCGTTACATAAAGAAATAATGCGAAGGTTATGGAAGCATATCATAGCATTATATTGTAATAGTGGGCA
Organism: Chrysanthemum makinoi; assembly: GCA_910596185.1. Lineage (NCBI taxonomy): Eukaryota > Viridiplantae > Streptophyta > Magnoliopsida > Asterales > Asteraceae > Chrysanthemum > Chrysanthemum makinoi. Next base: position 374,746,086 of record OU343224.1, on the reverse strand, counting down.
TGTTACGCAATTTAACATAGAGAAATATCAGGCATAAGCATTCGTAGTCTACACTACACTCTCTTTAAGTTAATTATTCCTTAATTTCATTCAGTTTGTTACATCAACATTATTCTCATTTAAACTACGCGACCCAATCAACAGGGCCGGCTTTAGGGGAGTGCAAGAGGTGAGATTGCACAGGGCCGCCGCTTGACGAGGGCCACCAAATTTCATGCACTTTTATTATATATATGAACACAATATGAGACTCGAGCTTAATTAATTCATGCACTACTTATACATATGTATAATATATGTGTGTTTGAGGGCCTCTTTGTGGTAATGGCATAGGGCCACTGAAATCCACGAGACGGCCCTGCCAATCAAACAAGAACAGCCTTAAAGTTTAAATGAGAACAACTTATACACATTTAAACTTAATCAAACAAGAACAGCCTTAAAGTTTAAATGTGAATTAATTAAGAAACTTAATGACTTTGAGAAATAATTAATTTAATTTAAATGAGAGCTTATACGAACCTAACATATAGCAGTAACACATAGCATGACTATATTGTGTAACAGTAGGCAAGGCATGGCAAACATTGGCAGCTGTGGCGGTGTTGAAGTGTTTTTAGGAAAATTTGGTTATAGTTTGGGTTTTAAAAAATATCTAATTCTCTATAACCTTGGCCCTGATACCAATCTGTAACACCCTCAAAATTTCACAGTGAAAGCATTCGGGTCATGGGGTGCTACTAAATCAACATACACAAGACAAGGTAATTAAGAATGGAAATTTTATTCCATTTTTAAAATATAGATTTATTTAAGAAATAGTTTTACATCGTTAAAGTAAAGCCCATAAAATATATGTTATCCCATTAAAAGTTGTATTAAATATGATTAGACACGGATGCTTCATGAATGCCTTTGCCATTGCCCATGAAATAAACCCGAAAAACATGCTAAAATGTCAACACAAAGGTTGGTGAGTTCATAGGTTTAAGCATGAATTTTCAAGTTGGACCACAGTTGCACATATAGCATCTCCGTGAATGACACTATATGCAAAAAGGCTATTACATAAATACCAAGTTCATGCGACGAAACTACTGACGGTGTGCATGCATCTAGAAGCATGATAAATAAAAGCCCATCAAGCTGTATTTCAGTACAATAAATCAATACAATGTGATAAGCGCCCGCGTTTATCCAGTCCAATTTCGGATCTATTCGCTATCGCCTCCCTAAAGGGAACTACGGTAGCATAGTTGGGATTCAAGGTTGTTTCCGTAATAGCGTTTCGGTTTGGTCCGAAAAGAGTTTTGCATGTTTCTCACCCAAAAGTTTTATAAAGCAATTAATAAAAGTAAAAGTGGGGCTATAAACTCACCTTAGCAGTTCGGTGAATAAAGGACAAAGAGATCGAGTGCGATATAGCAGTGGCTCCTACCCGGATCCTAAGATTGAGATGGCAAGACTCAGTTTGCTGTTTTGTGTACCCATGACTCAATGTGTGAAAATAAATTTAAGTGTTTACAAGTGATTGTGTTTAATGTTGCTTGTCTGGCAAATGTTTAAAGTTCAAAAACAAAATGTTTTCAAATGTTATGCTAAGTTTCAAAAGTAAGAGACATATTTGCAAGTATTGGCTCTTGGAATAGATGTGGGAAAATGTATACGAAACTTTCGTATAAGAGTCGGCTCAAATATTGGCTCAAGTGTTATCGAAGTGGGGAATAAATACAAGTCGAATTGTATTTATTAGATTTATTGGGTTGAGATGAGAAAGTATATTTATATATATATATATATATATATATATATATATATATATATATATATATATATATCGGATCGGTTGAGAAGAGTTTCAGATTGAGAAGAGTGAGAAGTGATCATGACCTTTCATCTTATCAAATTAAGTCAAGGGTAAGATTGGTATTTACAATTATCATTAATTAATATTTATATTAATTTAACACATTAATTAGAGACAGCATTAAAGTCCAACATTAAAGTCTCATTTTCTTAGTTTCCATTTGAAGATTCGTGATTTTTTTTTTCATCCAAAGAATCGTAGGTGATGCATATATAATTGATGGATATGTTTTCTACTTTCTTCCTATATCATTTACATGTCAGTTTTCTTTCGGTATTTCCGTTTTAAAATAATAATTTAAAATTTTGTATTTCGATTATGAGAGAGTGAGTGTGAATGATTCATTATGTGTCAATATTAATTAGGGTTAATGGTCTAGAAAACCTACAAACTTTCCACTTTTTACTATTGTGACAATAAACCTTTTTTTTTCCTATTATAACAAAACAACTTCTTAATGACTACTATTGTAACCAAATATGCCATGTGGCACAGTTAATTACCACTTAACCAAAAAGCGCTTTATAACGCAGGGGGACTATTTTTGCCGTACCCAACTTGGGGACTAATCTCCTAAAACATACGATCAATTCATACCCAAATCCATTCTTTATTGTTAGATACCCAAATCCGGATCAAATCCATTCTCCCAATTAATGATCAACCCAAATCAACCCATCAATTCATACCCAAATCCATTCTTTATTGTTATAAATCATCAATCAAAACAACCTATTAAACCATTAAATCACGACCATCAAAATGACCTCTATTCAAAACCCTATAAAAATCAAGAAACCCAGAAGCGAGCTACGGAATCTTTAGAACCAAAATCACCATTTAGGAGAATTGAATTTCACTTAAGAAAACCCTTCAGGATTTACTAAAGATAAAGGGGATGGGGCCTTTCGGATTGAAACTTTGAACCCGGTCGAGAAAAAGCAGTGGGCTCCTCGGTCGGGTCAAAACGGTGGTGGGTTGTGGTAAGAAGAGGAGGCGGTGAGATGGAAAATGGGTTTGATCCGGATTTGTGTTTTGGGTAAGTGTTTTTATGTGATGGTTGGTAGTTTTATTGAGCTGGAAGAGCTCGTTTCTACCCCTAGATCAAACTTGATAATGAGGCTTGGAAGAGCTCGATTTGCGTTTGGCATTTTGAATTGAGTTGGTGTAATTGCACTACTTGTTAAAATGCTAAAATCAAGTATGTAATAGCGAACCGGAAGAAACTTAAGTTTATTCGATGAATTTGAGTAAACTAATGTTTACAATCTTTGATGGGGCGTTTCCTAGCTTGTATTACACTATCAGTTTAGGACCATTTATAAGTTTGTTAAAGTTGTTTTCTTGGATGTATTAACGGTTTATCTGCTTCGCTCTTTAATGCTTATGATTTGACAATCGAGGTCTTGGTGCGGAAAATCTTGGGAATACTTGTTTTCTTAATTCATACTTCAATGTTTAACATATCCGAGCCTTTAGTCGCATATCTACAAAGCGAAAGCATCAAGTTACTTGTAAGTACTTAAAATATACTTTTCATTTATAAATAGACACAAAAAACTCACTCACTTATATTGCCTCTCATTTACTTTATGAAGGCCGGAAATCTGGATTTTGTGCGTTGTGTGCTATTCAGAAGCATGTTAGCCGTGCATTACAATCATCGAGGAGATCATTGGCACCCAAAGATGGTTTCAAATTTGGGTTAATAAAGCGTATGTTTTAGGAGTATTAGTCCCCAAGTTTGGTTGGTGGCAATAAGCAGCGTTTTTGGTTAAGTGGTAATTAAGTGTGCCACGTGGCATATTTGGTTACAATAGTAGTCATTAAGAAGTTGTTTTGTTATAATAGGAAAAAAAAGTTTATTGTCACAATAGTAAAAAGTGGAAAGTTTGTAGGTTTTCTAGACCATTAACCCTATTAATTATCATTGACTGTTAGCTAGCACTTTATCACATGATCATTACAAATATCGATTAATTGACTTGAAAGCACAATGATTCATTTAGCGATTGCAATGATCCAAAAATGAACGTAATGATTCACTTATATAATGACGATTTATCTTGTTCGTTGAAGATGTTCGCATACCCATAAATACCACGCACTAGTGTAGATATTTGAAGGTTAGAGTATGATTCATAAAATTGTTTACAATGATTCAGTTAGCGATTGCAATGATTCAAATATAAACGTAATGATTCACTTATATAATGACGATTTATCTTGTTCGTTGAAGATGGTCACATACCCGTAAGTACCACTAATACAGATATTTGAAGCTTAGAGTATGATTCATAAAATTGTTCAAACCAATGCCCAGTTAAACATATTAACATTCGATTACGATTCAATAATCAATATTATTTTAAGAGCCAAATCTATTAGTGAAACAAAGAAATAAAAGAGTGAATGAAAATAAAATGGCATACAAAAAATTTACGACGTTTAATGATCCAAAACCCATGATTCATAATTTCATGTATTCAAATGTCAAACCCATAATAAAATCGTTTATATATAATGCTAAACCAAGAACACATGATTCATATATGTAAATGATCTACCTTATGAAGTGATTACAGGAAACCTGAATTTATATTATTGAATATATGATTCAATTTCAAGAACATGTGAATCTTTTTAATATACTAGACGAGTACCCGGCGGCGGGTTTCTAGTGAGATAATTAACAATATCGTGGTAAGTGTTTAGTGTTAAAATCACGATAATGGCGAGGCAAAAATTCTTAACGTGTATCAAAGATCATATAAAAATATTTATTGAAACTGAAAATAAAACATTACATCAATTATAAGATAACTAACAATCAGCGTTACTCGCCGTGTAAAATTTCTTAGTACACGACATATGAGGTGTTGAATCCTCTTTGACCGAACTCTTTGATTGACTTCACTTTGTAGTTATCATCCATCAATGCACGGTATTTGACACAATCAAAAAAACTTCAAACCAAAGAAACTTAACAAAAATATACACCGGTTGTATAATGTATTTTGACCAAATTATTTCAAAAAACTTTGTATATCTTTGAAATTAATGCGCCGGAACAATCAATGATTAAAGCACCAATCAATCACCATCATTATAGCAATATTTGGAAACGGATTTGTATTTAACGTATTTAATGCGCAAGAACAAGAACAAAAATGAACCCCGTGACTAAATAATAAATCGATACAATGCTTTGTGATTGTAAACATTTTATTTATTAACAATATCTCTGCAATTTCAACTATATATAAATGTCAAAACAATATTTTTAAAAATCATATGGTCATTGCACACCAATATTTAATAAGATCATATGATACACACACTTATGAAGTAGCAACAATAAAAAAAGTTGTAGTATGGTGCCTTATAAAATAAAATATGTTGATAAAATTTTAGAAATTATTAGTGTTAAGATTAAATAAATTAAAAAATATATATATATTTTTGGGAAATTACATTAGTAAAAGTTGTCAAAATGTGTCATACATTTCTTTGAAATTTTGTGGTGTGTTATATAGCTATTTCATTAAGGACAAATTCTTTGAATTTTATATAGAAATTTTAGTTTGAAAGGAATTTTAGAAATTTAACATTACTCACTTTTAAGTTTCCATGGATACATGCTTTGTATGTATAATAATAATAAAAAGTTGTATTGATTTTCCAACATTGAATATGCGAATCTGTTTCATTTAATATTAGTTAAAATTTTAATGGTAGTTATATATACATATAGTTAAAGAGCGAGTACCCGCATAGCAACGGGATTTGACAGATCGTTTAGTGATAAAAAATGTTTATGGGTTATAAACGAAAAATAATAAAAGTTTGAAGATTTGGGTATTAATCATAATGTTTTGAAACGGGTTGGTTCAATGGTTGAATCGTTTTGGTCGAAAAATTAATCGATTTACCGGGTCAACTGACGGGTTGGGTTGAACATGGGTGAAATTAAGCGGATCAACCAAATCGGGTTTGAAGCATCCAGTCCAACTCGGTTTCGATGTGTATTAATAGTTTTGTTTTGAAATATATGTTTTCAACATTTCTATTTTTAGTTTCAACTTTTTACTTTTGTTTTTTTTATATATAGCCGGATACCCTGGCGATTACGCAGAGGAAAGATCTCGATAAGGCGATTTACCGGTTTGTATCAGTTCAACGGGTTCCTCTTGGTTCATTTTCGGATTACTTTTATTGGTTAGTCGAACGGTGGCGGTTCCAGTTGAACCCGTTGGTCGGTCCGGTTTTCAAAATTATATGTACCATCAACTTGTTAGCTTGTATGAAACTGTGTGTTTTATTAATTTGTATAATGTGTATAATAACACGTACTTTTCATTTTAGGGTGCTTTAAAAATAACATTAATCCCGATTAATGTTTTAATTATTTATATTACGGATTTTGTTGTAGCTTGTTTAAATTGTATATTGTGAAAATTTTATTACTTTTTTAGGGGTTTTTAATTGTTTGTATTTAATTTGGTGAATATGCTTTTAGTTGGTTGTACAATATGAATAAATCAATGTACTTTTAAGTAATGGGGTGTTTTAATAAGAGTATTAATTACATTATACATTTATCTCATCTTTGACTTTCAACTTTCAACTTTCAATTTTCACTTTCACCTTTGACCATTTTTCTATTTTATGTAGTAAAGATTAATTAAAAACATGTACGATCATACCATTGTGGTGAAATTCAAAATTGTGAAATGCAATAATTTAGGGACATTTAATTTTCACATAAATCTTGCATGTATTGAATTCCATTTCTACCCTTCTCACCTTTTTAAATATTTTTTTAAATAAATCATGATTAATAGATATCAATGGCCATGATCTCTTCTCATTTTTCTCAATCTAAAATCCTTCTCAATGGAACCAAAGCCTATATATATATATATATATATTGACGATCAGGTGCGGATTTTTTTAATTCGTGCAGATGTGCGGATAGATATGGACCGCCCATTCCGGATTTGATCTTGACTTTATGTAAAAAAATCAAGATCTGCGCTAACTTCACGGTAGCAATTGATCATGTAAAGGCTTTTTTAATTTTTTTTCCTTTTGAGGGATCGTTACTATTGTTAACTTCTTTCATTTTTTGTTTTCAGATTTTTTGAGCACTTTTGTTTTTTGATTATGAGTCCCACCGCGATATTAACGATATTATGAGTCCTTGTGATATTAAGAACCGCGTGATATTATAAAATGGTGATATTATAAAACCAATTGTGATATTAAGCTTTTTTACATGTAAAAATGAACCGTGATATTAAGAAACATATGATAGTTACTATGATATTAACAATTTTATTAAAAAAACATATGATAGTTACGGTGATATTAACAATTATATAAAAAAAGAAAAAAAGTTTCTGTGATATAAAAAGTAACCGTGATATTAACATTTTTTTATTAAAAAAGTTACGATGATATTAACAATTTGTTTTAAAAAAAAAGTTTATGTGATATTAAGATCAAATCTTGACTTTTTTATGAAAGTCAAAATCGACATTAATATCACAATACCTTTAATCATGAAAACGATTTTTTTTGAAATTTTTTTCAGCGATTCTTAATAATTTATCATCCTCTTTATTTTTTTAATTTTTTTGAGATTTTTTTTAAAAAGCTATTGTGATATTTCCGCACCATCCCTATTTAAAAGCCTATAACCCAAGCGACCCCTTCCCTATATATATATGAGGGAGGGTTAATGTGAGATCAAGCTTAAAGTTGTAAAAATAAGATCAAATCTAAAAAATCACTAAAACATTTATAAATAACAATTTTAGCAATCATACACAAAAAAAATAATATTTTAATACAAATTAACATTTTAGCAACTAATAACCAAATGATACATGAGTTTGGATTAGTGATACATCTGATACACATTACACTAATAAATATTTCAAAACCTGATACACATACAAAAACCTGATACACATTAAACTACTAATAAAAGTGTATCACCTAGGTTTCATAAAATTTTAAAAAGAAATCTATCGAAACTTTAACAATTTTAGTTGTAGTAAATAAAAAAATTATTTTTATTGTAAAAAGAGCATCTCTTGTCAAATTTTAGTTCGATCTCATTTTAACAACTTTAAGTATGATCTTATTTGATCTAGATTATATATATATATATATATATATATATATATATATATATATATATATATATATATATATATATAGAAGTTGTGTAAATATTATATTTAGAAGAACAAAATACTTATAGTTCACGCGGGCGAGGTCGTTAAATAAACCATGTGTTAAACATATTTATGAAAAGTAATATAAGTTTATCAAACTTATAAAGATTTAGGATGAAAAGTGTCAAGTGTACCCAATGTTGCAAAAATCGTGAATCGGTAGTCGGGCGGTCGACCACCCTGCAACGAGTAATCGGTCAAGGCGGGATTAATCGGTGATTAATCGGATTGACAATTACTTCAAGTTTTGGGTATTTCTGGAGACCAAACTAAATATATTAACTGATTCCAAGCCTACTATGTTTCCAAACCTCAGTAAAATGCTCTAATTCTGATTATGAGGCTCATTGTGCGTTATAAGTGAAATAAATGATCCCCATTGTGCGTCATAAGTGAAATTATTATTTTTTAAAAGTTGACCGATTCGACCGATTTTTGACTGATTCGGCCGATTTTTGACCGATTCGGCCGATTTTTGACCAATTCGGCCGATTTTTTTTACCTGGCCGATTTTTTGACCGATTTTCAAAATTCTACAAGGTGTATGGCCGATTACCGATTAATCGGGCGATTCGGCCAATTTTTGCAACACTGAGTGTACCTATTAGAGGGGTCAAAATTGTAAAGATTACTACAAATTTCAAAGATTTATAAACGTTTTTAAGAATGCGTTAAATTGGTTAAAGCGGAAGGGTTGAAAGTGTAAAGCTTAACATAAATTACATTTATAAACGTTTTTAAGAATGCGTTAAATTGGTTAAGAATAAACAATAACCAGGAAACTAGCAAAAGTAACAAAAAAAAATATATAAGACTGCCATGGGCAGAGTTCGAACTCGCGACCTTTAGCCCACAACCAAGCGTGTCCACCAATTGAGCTAAGGTCCTTCTTGGAATAATTTGGAAGCATTTGAAAGGTTTAAAGCTTTTTTGAAATCTAAGTTTGAAATTAAAGACTTAGGAAAGCTTAAATACTTTCTTGGCATTGAAATGATTAAAACTGAGCAGGGTGTTTGTTTAACTCAAAGGAAGTATTGTTTGGATTTGTTAACTGAATTTGGTTTACTTGCTTGCAAACCATCTGATTTTCCTCTTGAACAAAATTTGTTTTTAACTAGTGAGCCTACGATAAATGATCCTGTGATAGATAACTTGACTGAATATCAAAAGTTGATTGGAAAATTGATTTATTTAACTCACACTAGGCCTGACATTGCTTATTCTGTTCACTGTTTGAGTCAGTTTATGCATAAGCCTCTTAAGTCTCATTTGAAAATTGCACTTAAGGTTTTGAGATATCTAAAAGGTTCTCCTAGGATGGTTATTCATATTACCAGGTGCCAAAATGTTTCTTTTGAAGCATTTGTTGATGCAGATTGGGCAAAATGTGTTATAACTAGAAAGTCTGTCACTGGTTATTGTTTATTCTTAAATGGTTCACTAGTTTCCTGGAAAAGAAAAAAACAAAACACCATTTCTAAATCATCAGAGAAAGTACGTGGGGGGCTATAGCCGCTACTGCTACGAGGTTGTTTGGGTTCTTAATATTCTGCATGATTTGAACAGGGAACATTTTTTGTCTGTTAAACTTTTTTGTGATAGTCAAGCTGCCATTAAGATTGCATCTAATCCCGTGTTCCATGAAAGGACAAAACATTTGGAAATTGACTTACATTTTGTAAGGGAAAATTTTTTGGCAGGTGTCATTAAAACTGAAAAAAATTCATACTACAGATCAAACTGCTGATGTTTTTACTAAGGGTTTAGGCAAGCTTCAACATAACATGCTTGTGGGTAAACTAGGTATGGTTGATATGTTCCAGGTTGAAGTTAAGGGGGGATGTTGAAGTATTTGACTCAACCTAGAACTTATGAATAAGGACTAATATTGCCATAGTTGTAATTTGCAGTTAAGGCTAATTTTATCTTTTGGTGAGAGTTAGCAAAAGTCTTGAAGTATAAGGGCTGGAGTTGACAACAAGTTGAAAGATAAAGTCAAGGCTGAGGTCAAGGCTATTTAACCTGAAGTTCTGCTTAGGGTTTCTCATTCTTGACAAACGTAAACACACTGTTACACATAGTTATTCACTCTTGTATTCAATCAAAAGCTCCGTTAAATTTGTTCTTGTTATTCATTGTGAGGTTGAGAGTTTGTATGAACTATTGGCAAGATAGTCAATAGACTTGCACCTGAGTAGCAGTGGCAAGTTGTGGGTTCTTGCTTTGTTACGTTGCTTTACTGATTGAGATCAGTGTCTTTCTGATCTTGTTGTGTTTTTGGTAGATTAATAAGAGAGGCTTGAATTGAGATTCAAGTTTGATTCCTGTTTTGTTATAAAATTTTACATGGTATCAGAGCAAGGTCTTTTATATCTTGCTCTAAAATCGGTTTCTTAAATTTTTAGGGTTTGAAAATTTTTGAGGGTTTTTCAAATTAATTTGATTAAAACACAATTAATCTTGATTAATTGGTTTCTTTTGACTTTAATTGATTAATCCTACAAGATCTAATAAAACGCTTAATTTTTCAAAAAATTAGGGTTTCGGATTTTTTGGGGGTTTTGATCTCTGGCTTCGATTGGTGGTTGGTTGTTGTGTTCTTGATTGGTTTACTGGTATTTCCGGTGAATCTTGGTGGTTTATTGGTGCTTTCCCTAAATCTTGAAATTTAAGGTTTGGTGGTTGTTGATTCTGGGTTGATTGAGATCGTGTGGGTTGTGATTCTTGTCTCAAGAATCGTAACACAGGTTCATGTTTTACGGATTTCGTGCCTTTGTAACACCTCTCACTGCTTTACTTTACTTTCCTTCTTATTTCTTGTTTAGATTGACGGGGAGTAGGAGTTGGGATTGTTGGAGTTGAGATTGTTTGTGTGTTGTTGGTGTACTGTTGCTCTTTGCTCTTTATCTGTTTTTGTGTTTGCTTGAATCTTGTGTGTTCAGCCCTTGACCTACCACCTTGAGTGGCAAAGAAGCCTGGGAACTACCTTCTTGTCCCTGTGTGTTTGCTTGATTTGGTTTCATTATGTCTTCATGGTTATCTTGATGATGAATATAAGGTGATGAGCTGTTACTTTGATTAGTAAATTGGATCTTAGTAATCCTTTGCATTTACACCAAATGAAGACTGCCACCTAATGTTGTGTCTATTAAACTAAAAGGGCCGAGAATTATAATGTGTGGTCTTGTGCTATGTTGTTAGCCTTAGAAGGCAAGAATAAAATTGGATTTATAGATGGATTTTGTGGAAGATCTCATACAGATGAAGTCCTAGGTAGACAATGGGACAGGGTGAATGTTGTGGTATTAGGGTGGATATTGAACTCTATATCAGAAGAATCTTGGGGCAATTTTTTTCAAAAAGAGCTTCTGATATGTGGACTGAATTAAAAGAAACATTTGATAGAGTTGATTGTTGGGATATAAAAGGAAAAGTACCGAAGAAAGTCAAAGTGCTGAAGAAAGTCAAAGTACTGCCTAATGAAAGTCAAAGTACTGCTCGCATCAAAGTACTGCAAAGCCAAAGAACTGCTATATCGTTTATGGAAAGCTTTGTAATTCTAGAATATTCTTAGTTTAATTTAGTATTACTTGTCGTACAAGAATTATAATTGTAAACCGACTAGGGTATTCCTTATGCCTATAAAAGGACCCCTAGATTGGCATTAGAGGTACGAATGCATACGCAACATTAGAGAATATTAGATTTTACTAATTTCGATATTAGAGTTGTTAGGGTTGTTAGTGAATCTGTGTATCAAACAGGTTCAAAGTATTAATAAAATCATTGAAGTTTAAGTTATTCTTCTTAGCTTTATTGAAGTAGTTTCCGCATACATAATAGAGTAAATTCAGTGTTTCTTTGTTATTAACTTAGGATTTATCCGAGGTTGATAAGCCCTTACAAGCTACATAGTTAGTTTGGTCAGAGTATATCGATCCAACAAGTGGTATCAGAGCTTGTGTGGAAACTCTAATTAAGAAGAAACCCTTAAAAACCGATTTAACTACAAACCCTAAAGATGTCAACTGAAGCTGCACCACCCCCATCCATCACCTCACTCAAAATTCCTATTATCAAGAAGGGAGAATATGATATTTGGAGCATGAAGATGAGGCAATACATTGCTATTACAGACCATGCACTGTGGAATGTAATTGTCAATGGTAATGAAGTTCTTGATGACCACGTGAGAAGTTCCCTGGACAACCTAAACCACCTAAGCCTATCTTGCCATCTGCTACAATAAGAAATCAAGAGAAGGCTCTCAACATCTTGCTATATGCTATTCCTGATGGACACCTGCTAAAGTTTCATGATGCTAAGGATGCAAAACAACTATGGGCTGCTATCAAGACAAGATTTGGAGGTAATGAGGCTTCCAAGAAGATGCATAGAAATCTGTTGAAGCAACAGGTTTGAAGAAACATTTCTTGTTGGTGAAAGAGAAAGTCTTGATGTCTTGCCTATGATAGATTCCAAAATCTTCCCAGCATGCTAGATTTATACAAAGCAGAGGTATCTGTTGAAGATGCAAACCTGAAGTTCTTAAGGGGGGAGGGAGTGGTACCCTAGTAACCGAATTGCCACATCACCTCTATCCAATAAAAACCCTCCAACTTAAAACTACCTAATTCTACCCTAACACTACCCTAAGTGGAGGGAGTGGTACCCTAGTACCCGAATTTATTTTTTATATTTTTAATACATAAAATCACATACAATATTAAAATAAAAACATACCATTTCATTAAAAGTAAAAACATTACATAATACTTAAAAAAAGAAACATTACATAATACTTAAAAAAACATAGATTAAAAAAAATAACAATGGGTAACCACGCATTAAAAACTGTAATTAGTTTTAAACAACCCTTTGCCACTTGTCTTCTTATCTTTACCTTCATCAACACCACCACTTTCTTGCTCATCTTCACTTTCATCATCTTCAGTAGCAAATGCAGGATGACTAAAAATACATTTCAGCAACTGGGTCCCACGTAACGCATTAGTTAAAAACATACCATTTGGCCTCTCACCGATCGGCTTCAAAGCCCGATTCGGTACCCGAAATCTACTACCCGACGAACAAGGATCGGTGTTACCGATCAGGTACCTCAACCCGATTCACTACCCGAGCCCCACTCCCTTCCCCCTAAGAAGTTTGCCATCCGTATGGCATGTGATTGCTACTATGATCAGAGGACAACCTGGTTTGGACACTATGGACTTTGATGATCTTTAAAACCACTTAAAGGTGTATGAGCATGAGATGAATGGCCAAAAACAAGTTCAAAATCACACAACATTGCTTTTGTATCTTCTGAAAATAGAAGCAGTACTTCCACTAAAAGTACTGCTTATCCTGCTCAAAGTACTGTTGGTGTAAATAACATATCTACACAACCATGACTACCCCTACCTCATCACCACCTAACACCATCCACTCTGATGAAGTTGTATGTTCATTCTTCGCATAGCAAGCCACTTTACCTGTTACTTATGAAGAAGATTTGTCACAAATTGAAGAGGATGCTCTTGAAGAAATTGATATAAGGTGGCAAGTTGCTATGATCACTGCTAGGATCTAGAAGTTCATGAAGAAAACAGGAAGAGGCATTGACTTCAAACCCAAACAGGGTATAACGTTTGACAAGTCCAAGATTGAATGCTTTAATTGTCAAAGAACTAGACACTTTGCAAGAGAATGCATGTTTGCTAAATATCAGGAAAATAGGATGATTGAGAAACCCAAGATTGAAATAAGAGAAATTCTATTCTGAACCAAAACCAAAATCTTTGGTTGCTCAAGAAAATCTATCGAGGTTGACCGAGGCTGAATTTGATGATGAACCTCAACCTTCTACTATGGTAAGTAGTGGAAGAGTTTGATTGGAGCACAACTTTTGATGAGGAACCATGATTCTTGCTTTGGGATCAAGAGATGGTCTTGGAAGCTTTGATTGGAGAATGGAAAGTGAAGAAGAACCTGTTATGCTCGCTATGGTAGCTACTTCACCAAGTTCACCCACTATCTCCGAGGGCAACCCAGAAGAGGAGCTTAAAGATCATTTAATTGTTGATAGTGGTTGCTCTGGAAGCATGACAAGAGACAAAGAGATTCATGATTTTAGATCTTATTTTGGAGGAAGAGTTGCATTTGGGAATGATCCTAGTGGAGGTAGAATCATTGGCAAAGGAACCATCAAGGCAGGAAGCATAGATTTTGAGAATGTTCGTTATGTGGAGGAGCTCAAGTTTAACCTTTTGTCATCTCTCGGAGACCTGTGACAAGAAGCACCTGTGTTATTCACGACACATAATGTCTTATTCTTTCCCCTGAATTCAAGCTTGTTGATGATAACTTGGTAATACTGAGAGTACCAAGAACTAATGATGTGTACAATCTAGATATGAAGAGTCTTAACTCTTCTGAAAGAGCAACATGTTTAGTAGCAGGCAACACTTGAAGAAGCACATATGTGGCATAGAAGATTAAGCCATGTGAATTTCAAGAATATCAACAAGTTTTTTAAAGGAAATTTAGTTAGAGGTTTACCTTCCAAAACATACAAGAATGATCACTCATGTTTGCCGTGCAAGAAGGGTAAACAACACAAAGCATCATGCAAGAAGATTGAGGAAAGAATTGTTAGAGAACCTTTAGAATTGCTGCACATGGATCTATTTGGACCTGTTTCTATTGCAAGTCTAAACAAGAAGAAGTAATGCCTGGCTATAATAGAGGATTGTAGTAGATTTAGTTGGGTCTTTTTCTTGGGATTTAAAGATGAAACCTTTGATGCTATTCAAGATCTTATAATAGCCCTTGAAAACCAATTGAGACTCAAAGTAAGAGGTATTAGATGTGATAATGGGACTGAATTCAAGAACAAGTTTATGTATGAATGTTGTGCCAAGAAGGGAATCAAGAGGGAGTTTAGCATTGCTAGAACTCCACACCAGAATGGTGTTGCAGAGAGAAAGAACAGAACCTTGATAGAAGCAGCCATAATATGCTTGCAGATTCACATTTTCCTATTCAATTTTGGGTACGTGAAGTCACGCTTGTTATGTGTTGAATAGAGTATCAGTCACTAAACCTCAGATGAAGACACCTTATGAGTTGCTTATGGGAAACAAACCTAACATACGTTTTATGAAACCTTTTGGATGTCCTTTGACTATTCTCAATACTATTGATTCTTTGGGCAAATTTGATGGCAAGTCAGATGAAGGATACCTATTGGGATACTGTACCAATAGCAAAGGATTTAGAGTGTACAACAAGGTTACCAAAAAGGTTCAAGACTGTCTTCATGTTTAATTTTTAGAAGATCAAGAAAATCAAAAGGGTAAAGGTCCTGATTGGATGTTTGATCTTGATGTTTTGACTCCTTCTATGAACTATGTTCCTGTCAGAGAAGAAAATCAAGTTGTTCACACAGAAGAAGATTTACAGTACATTGTTCATAGAGTTAATATTAGACCGATGTTGTTCCCGATGAAGAACCTATAAGCGTCAAAAGGAGAAAAATTGATGAACCAAAATCCACTTTGTCTGGTGAAGATCAAGCTATTCAAGATGAGCTTAATAGGATGCTTTTTCAAGAAACAATAGCACAATCTTATGAGGATGAACAAAGAAGAGCTTATGAAGAAGAAAAGAAAAAGGGTAAGTCTAGGAATACCCTCACGGTACTTTGGATCACAATACTTTGGATCAAAGTACTACGCTAATTAATT
Organism: Chrysanthemum makinoi; assembly: GCA_910596185.1. Classification (NCBI taxonomy): domain Eukaryota; kingdom Viridiplantae; phylum Streptophyta; class Magnoliopsida; order Asterales; family Asteraceae; genus Chrysanthemum; species Chrysanthemum makinoi. The sequence goes on along the minus strand of OU343224.1, from coordinate 374,730,226 downwards.
GACACCAGATTGATGATTTGTATGATCCTAACATGCAGGTTAGAAGACACAGCGGTGATGAATTAGATGATGAAGGTATTTTTTCAAATTCCAATGAAGGAGCTGATTTCACAAATTTGGATGATGATCTTGAAGTTCCACAGACTCCTACATTAAGAATTCATAAAGATCATCCCACTGGTCAAATCATTGGACCTTCTACATCAGGGGTGCTCACAAGAACCAAAGCTAAAGGTTTCTCAAAACCACATAATGCTTTACTTAGCTTTGTGTATAAACAAAACATGATGAATCATAAGGATCAAAAAACGTGCGTATTCACTTGTTTTATCTCTCAAGAAGAACCCAAGAATGTAGCTCAAGCATTAACTAAAGAGAGTTGGGTTGAAGCCATGCAAGAAGAACTTCTTCAATTCAAACTTCAAGAAGTTTGGGTACTATGTGATCTTCTAGATGGAAAGAAAGTCATTGGTATAAGATGGGTTTTCCGAGTTACGAGAGATGAAAGAGGGAATGCCATCAAGAACAAAGCAAGATTAGTTGCACAAGGATATAGACAAGAAGAAGGAGTGGACTATGATGAAGTGTTTGCTCCTGTAGCAAGGATTGAAGCCATTAGAATATTCCTTGCTTTTGCATCTTATATGGGCTTTCCTTAGGGCTGTAAACGAACAGGACGAACACGATCGGAGCCTTGTTCATGTTCGTTCATTTAATTTTAACTGGACAAATAAACGAACACGAACGCTTAAACGGACGAAATTTTTTGTTCATGTTCGTTTATTAACAAAATGAGTTGTTCATGTTCGTTATGTTTTTATTAAGACACTAAATGAACGCTAAACTAACATAAACGATCGAACATAAATGAACATAGACAAACAATCATAAACTTTATTAAATTATGCATCTAATATTTTTTTATAAGTGTCGTTTTGTTTAAACAAGCTAATTTAAAAATTATACAATCAAAAGATTTGATATACGAACATAAATAAATAAATGAACATAAACGAACATTAACGAACGCATAATCGGACGTTCACGAACATAAATAAACGGATGTGACTTTTGTTCATGTTCGTTCATTTAACTAAACGATCGTAAAATATTGTTCATGTTCGTTTATTTAATAAATAAAAGAACATAAACGAACTTTTTACCGAACCGTTCATGAAATGTTCACTGAACGTTCAGTTCGTTTGCAGCCCTAGCTTTCATGTTTATCAAATAGATGTCAAGAGTGCCTTTCTTTATGGCAATATTACAGAGGAGGTCTATGTCAAACAACCTCCTGGTTTTGAGGATCCTACCCATCCAAACAAAGTCTACAAAGTTGTTAAGGCTCTGTATGGCCTTCATCAAGCACCTAGAGCTTGGTCAGAAAGAATCTCTACTTTCTTACTGCAACATGGTTACAGGAGAGGAGCAATTGATAAGACTTTATATATCAAGAGACAAGAAGGATATCATGCTTGTTCAAGTTTATGTAGATGATATCATTTTTGGAGCTACAAAAGCGATTATGGTGAAAGAATTTGAGAAGCTCATGCAACAAGAGTTTCAAATGAGTTCCATGGGTGAATTAACTTTCTTTTTGGGGCTTCAAGTTAAACAATCAAAGGATGGAATCTTCATTAGTCAAGATAAGTATGTCACTGACATTCTTAAGAAGTTTAACTTCGATGCTATGAAGCCTGTCACCACACCCATAAAAGCTATCAACTCATTAGGAAAAGATGAAGATGGACAAGCTGTGGAAGTCAAGCTTTACAGTTCAATGATTGGCTGTCTTATGTACTTAACTACATCTAGACATGATATTATGTTTGCTGTCTGTTTGTGTGCCAGATATCAAGTCTCACCTAAGGTCTCTCATCGAATGCGAATAAGAGGATTTTAGTTATTTGAAACAACAACCTAAGTTAGGTGTTGTCGTATCCAAAGGATTCACCTTTTCACTTGGAAGCCTTTTTCAGATAGTGATTATGCAGGTGATAATTATGATAGAAGATCAACCACTGGAGAATGCCAATATCTTGGAAGACGATTAGTTTCATGGCAATGTAAGAAACAAACCATTCCAGCAACATCATCCACTGGCGAGAATATGTTGTCATTTGTGGACAAGTCGTGGATCACGTAATCAACTTTTGGATTATGGATTCAACTTTAAAAATACTCCCATCAACATTGACAATGAGACTACGATTTGCATTGTGAAGAATCCAGTTTATCACTCCAAGACCAAGCACATTCAGATTAGGCATCACTTTATCAGAGATTGTTATGAGCATAGGCTCATTAATGTTGTCAAGGTCTACACAGATGACAATGTAGCTGATCTACTCACGAAGGGATTTGATGTTTCAAGATTCAATCATTTGGTGGTGAGTATTGGTATGATTAACTATTAAGCTACAATTAAGGGGAGGACTTAGTAGTTAGTTAGTATAGTCATATGCATTGTTTAAGGGGAGGCGATACTATATATATATATATATATATAAATTTTTTTTTTGATGTTTTTGCCATTATGAAGAAGAGGATGGAAAAGTACTGCTTATTGTTTATCACACGAAAGTCTGCTCACCGCTTGGAAATCGCTACGTGGAAAGCAACGCTAGTCTTGTCAACGCATCGTTCCAACGGTCAAAAGATGGGGTAAAATTCAAACAACGGTAACTTTATTAATTGGGTTGTGATTTTTTCAAATCTTACCTATAAATAACTACCTCCGATTTTCCTCTCGACTTTATACTTATCCATCTCTTCCTTATTTTTCTCATATTCAACCTAACCGCTTCATACATTCTCTTTTGCAAACAATGGCTAATCACAACACGCTTAGTAAAACAAGATGGTCGCCAACTTAGATAAAACACCATCTAATGTTTCCTTTCATGACATAATTGATTTTTCACCGATCAACAATCAATTATGCTCTTTTGGTTGAACTCGATATCATTGAGCCTTGGATTCACCAATTTTAAAATCTAGATCTCATATGGAAGATGATGACCCATACATTCAGTGCCAAGGTTCCGGGAAGATTGTTAAAGTTAGTGAAGCCTCCATTAGAGAAGATTTATTGTTGATGATGAGGAAGGGTCGTTCGCTTTTGATAAACAAGTTCTTTGGGATACATTAGGGATATTGATATGAGGGATCTCTCACTGAAACAACCTTTAAGAAACCCTTGTTTAGTCCACAATGGAAGTATATAGTCCATGTTTTACTTCATTGTTTAAGTCCCAAGAGTACTTCATGGGAACAATTTGGTTCCAATATAGCCTCTGCGTTAGTGGGATTAGCTACCAATCATCTTTTCAACTTTTCCAGAATGATTTTAGATGGTATGCTATCTCATATCTCCAATGGTTCACCATGGTTAATGTACCCAAGATTTGTTCAATTATTTTTGAACAAACAGCTTAAGGATGAACCTAAACCTTCTAGCTTGCTACCAATTGTAGTCCTTCCATCTAAGGTGTTTACCTTCATGGCTAGAAAGAGTGACAAGTTTTCTGGGAGGGATACACCACTCGCAGCTCACATGATGGAGGTAGTGCATGCAGTTAGAGATGAAGTTGCTGCAAGTGAAGAACATGCGCTGTGATCGGAGAAGGAACTGCCAACGCATTCAAGCTTCACGAAGGTACTGCATATGTGCAAGATACTGCTCATGGAGATTCAAAACCAGAGGTCAACCCACCATCATCTCCTAATGATTATACTTCCACATATGGGTTTCAAACATCTGGAGGAGATGAGGGAGATATGGCTACTGAGGGTCAAGTTCTGGATAACTATGCATTGACAAGAGAGCTTTTGAGATTAAAGAAAGACTATGAAGCTCAAGCTGCCCAACTGGTGAAGTTGAACAACAAATTTAGAAGATTGAAGAACTTTGTATGGCCATTAGTTTAACATCACAGATTGTGGGTCAAGTATCAAAAGAAGAAAGGAAAGAAATTTAAGAAGACTTCAAAGGGCAAGAAGGTTCACAAGCAGTCTTCATTCCAATTGGGGAGGATATTGGAGCAAGAAAATTTGAATGAAGATGCTGAGCATTATGAAGAACCAGATGCTAAAACTTATAAAGATGATGAACCTCAATGTACTGAAGCTCAAGTTAATATTCAAAGTACTGATCCTTCTGAGCCTCAAAGTACTGGCGTATAAAGTATTGATGTACAAAGTACTGGTGTACAAAGTACTGATGATCAAAGAGTCGTGATCAAGGTAACAGGAAACATATAGACAAGAGCTTATTACACCAAGAACTTTAAACTTTGATGAAGAAGCTGGGCCTTCAACTGTCATACATGAAGAAGAAGCTGGTCCTTCAACAGTCCTACAAGAAGAGGAAGCTGATACAGCCAAAGTAGAGCACACTGCTAGTGATGATGAGACTGTTGCTCAAATATTACAAAACTTTTCAAGACCAAGAGATGTTAGTATTCCTGGAGTTGAAGAACAACCTCGAGCTTCTCAACCTACTTTAGATCCAAAGGATAAAGGAAAAGGTAAAATAGTTGAAACAAAGAAGAAGAAGATGCTTACTTTGGTAGAATTGAGAGCTATTGAAGTGGCTAAGAATGAAGAAGCTACTAGGAAGCTACAAGCTCAATTAGATGCTGAAGTTGCTACACCAGAAAAGCCAGCTGTTACATCACAAAGACCACCAAGTATTGCTAAGGAAAGAAATGCCATGATGGCTTATCCAAGGGTCAAGGATATACGGATACGTGGTTTAAATATTTAGAGATGAAAGATTTATATAATGCTGTTAGAGAAGCATATCAGAAGGAAGTTGTTGGGATTATTCCTTTTGATGATGAAAAACAAAATGAGGATGCTAGAAAGAGAAGTTTAAAAAGAAAAAGAACAACTGAAGATGAACAGCCATGAAAGAAGATAGAATTGAGAACGAGATGATTGATGGAAATGAGGAATTACTTAAGAAAGAGATTTTGAGCATCCTAAGTCCAAGGATGTTGCAATAAATAAGTCTAAGATGTCTACATTTGAAGTTGTAGAATCAAAGGAAGGAGACTACCTTATGTTCCATAGAGAGGATGAAAGCTTTAGAACATTTAATCTGTTGTGGGACATACTGCACATGATAGATAGAGAGGATCTGTTTCACCTATATCAACTGGTGCAAGAATATTTTGAGCATATTCCTTCCACTAGAGTTGGCTTAGTCTTGTGGAGATCTCACAACCATCCGGGAGAGAGGAAACAAGACCGATGCAATATGGAATAACCAAGAAGTTTGGGAGATTACAGTCGGAGATTCTTTGAAGAATCAGGAGTGCATGTTTTGGAGTTAGAAGATGGGACCATGATTCATATGCTAGCAGAAAGAAGTATCCACTGACAAGATATCTTATGAGAAGAATGCTAGATCATGGTATGGAAGTTGAAGAGGAGACTCAAACAGCTCTTATGGTCATAGAATTATTTATGAAATGGGCAACTATGGTTGATGATGATGCATAAATAATGGTATGATTCTTTATCCAAAGTACTGTTTGCAAAGACAAAACTAGTAAAAGATTTTTTTAATAGAAAATAAGCAAACTTTTGTTAAGTGCAAAATATTTTGAAACAAAAGTTATCAGCAACAAAAGGTTTTTGAGATGGTTTTGATTGGTAAAAGTGCTTTGCACTAATACAACAAAAGGTTACTCCACCATGTCTAACAAAAGGATCTGGCTAATCCATGAGCAAACGGCTCTGGATAAAGATCTCAAACCGTTGATGGTTGACAACTTGCTAATAAGTTGTATGGTAATCAACTCACCATATCAGCAAATGTAAAGAGTTGGCTAGCTCACAAGAAAATGGCTTGTGGTAAAGGCTGTGGAAAACCATTTATATGGTAATTAGTTCACCATGGTTGCAAGAACTAACTAGTCCAAAAGGGTGCGGCTTTTGGTAAAGACTTAACAAATCCGTTAATAGTCGATGATTTGCTAAAAATTATATGGTTATCAATGTACCATGGTTTTACACACCCAAACATTGGCTACTCCAGAGTTAATGGCTTTGGTAAAGAGACATCAAAATCCATTAAATTTTTCAATGATTCACCTTTCACAGGAGTTAACACACCCGGAAGTAATGAGAATAGATGAAACTTTATGATCCGATGTACAATTTGCCATATGTTGAAAAGTAGTAAAAGATGAAAGATTGTTGATAATTGCTGAAAAGGATTGCTTATAAAGACTACTTTGATGATGACTATACAAGCACAGAGAGTACAAGATGAATCTGAAGATAAAGATAGAATCTTTCCTTGAAGACAAAGATATTAAAGATAAAAGATACAAAAGAACTTGAAATCAAGCAAGTAGAATTCAAGTTAGGGGAAGATTGTTGGGATATAAAAGGCAAAGTCTTGAAGAAAGTCAAAGTGTTGAAGAAAGTCAAAGCATTTTAATGAAAGTCAAAGCATCGTCAAGATCAAAGTACATCAAAGCCAAAGAACTGCTATGTCGTTTATGGAAAGCTTTGTAATTCTAGAATATTCTTAGTTTAGTTTAGTATTACTTGTCGTACAAGAATTATAATTGTAAACCGACTAGGGTATTCCTTATGCCTATAAAAGGACCCTAGATTGGCTTGGCTACTCCAGAGTTAATGGCTTTGGTAAAGAGATCTAAATCCATTAAATTTTCAATGATTCACCTCTCACAGGAGTTAACACACCTGGAAGTGATGAGAATAGTATGCAACTTAAACTCAATTAATGTACAAATTGTCATATGTTGTTGTGTTGTTGAAAAGATGGAGTCTCGTGGATGCTGCCAGAAAGAATAATTCTAGAGATACTTTGACAAGCACGGTGATACAGAGATGCAATCCAAAGACTAAGAAACAAATCGTCCTAAAGATAAAGTCGTTAAATATTCTCAAAGGAACTTGAAGTCAAGCAAGTAGAATTCAAGTTAGGGGAGGATTTGGGATATGAAAGTCAAGATTGACAAAGTACGAAGATTGATAAAAGTACTGTAGCTACAAAGTACCGGAAAAGTCAAAGAGTCAAAGAATCGCTAAAGATAAAGTCAAAGTACCGCATTGAAGTCAAAGTACCGCAAGAACAAGGAACTATATTCGCTTATAGAAAGTATTGTAACTCTAGAATATTCATATTTGATTACTTGTCGTACAAGGATATAATTTGTAAACCGACTAGGGTTATCCTTGAGCCTATAAAAGGACCCCTAGATTGGCATTAGAGGTACGAATTCACAAGTTTACAAGTCTTAGAGTTTACAAGTTATTTAGTGTTTTAGAGAAAGTTCGATAATCTTAGAGTTGTTAAAGTATCTGCATAATAAGTAGATTTAGAGTTAATAATAAAAGTTATTCTTCTTAGCTTTGTTAAGTAAATTCCGCATACTTAATAGAGTTTGTTAAGTGTTTCTTTGTTAATAACTTAGGATTTATCCGAGGTTGTTAAACCTTAAACAAGCTATTTAAGTTAGTTTGATTAGAGTACATCGATCCAACAAATTTATCTTTCCCAAAATGGTAAATGTCTTGAAAATGTGATTCCTTTCAAGATAAAACACTCTTTAGCTACTACTGACCCTCTCAGTCAGGGTTTAAAGCATGTTAATTTCTTTGATGAAGTAATATGTGATAACCCTGACACACCCAGTGATGATAATACTGAGACTGCTACTCCTTTGGGTAACAACAGTCATAATGATCATTATGATGATGACAAAGAACTCCTTGCATTTTGGCGGCCAACTATTGACCAAGAACAGAGTGATTTAGGCACTCGTTGGTTCCAATGAGTTTACCAATGCAAGTGAGATGGTCAACACCTCTTGGTGTGAACAGCCTGAGGGTGTCGGTGATCCCTACCGTAATAGTATGTTTTGATAACAATGATCAGCCTTCTTTAAGAAGGTCTGATAGAACATCTGTTTTTCCAAATAAATATAAAGATTTTGTCATTGATTACAAAGTTAAATATGGTCTTGAAAAGTTTGTTAGTTATTCAAAGTTTAATTCTGAAAATTTTTGTTTTGCTGTTGAGCTAAATAAAGTCGTGGAACCAAAACTTTTTAGGAAGCTTGTAAGGAATGAAGACCGAGAGATGCAATGGATAAGGAAATGCATGCTCTTTATAGTAATGACACTTTTGAAATATGTGAGTTACCTGTTGGTAGAAAGGCCATTGGAAATAAGTGGTTTTATAAGATTAAGTATAAATCCTCAGGAGAGATTGAAAGGTATAAGGGTAGATTAGTTATAAAAGGGTAAAGTCAAAAGGAAGGTGTTGACTTTGATGAAACCTTTTCTCCTGTGGTTAAGATTGTTACTGTTAGGTGTGTTGTTAATCTTCTTGTTCAAATTTGTTGGCCTATATATCAGGTTGATGTTAACAATGCTTTTTTTTTGTGGTGATCTTAATGAAACTGTTTATACGACTCTACCTGAGGGTTACTTTGATGTTAATGATAAAAGAGTTTGTAGATTAAAAAATCTTTGTATGGGTTGAAACAAGCACCCATGCAATGGAATGCTAAATTGACTAGTGCTCTTGTTGAGCATGGTTTCAAACAGAGCAAAAGTGACTACTCACTTTTCACTAAAAGTGACTCAGGTAACTTTGTTTCTTTACTTGTTTATGTGGATGATATAATAATCACTGGGAATAATTTGGAAGAAATTGAAAGGTTTAAAGCTTTTTTGAAATCTATGTTTCAAATCAAAGACTTAGGAAAGCTTAAATACTTTCTTGGCATTGAAGTGATTGAAACTGAGCAGGGTGTTTGTTTAACTCAAAGGAAGTATGTTAGGAATTATATTTGAGTTGATTATGACAAAATATGAAAGATGAAGGACTTATGAAGACAAAGAAAGACAAGGAACTTACTTGTTAAAGAAGACTTTATTATTTAGTCCCCAGTAGTCAATTGTAACCCTAGACTCTCTAGTATATATAGAGGTGTGGAATTAGGTTTGAGTGTGTCAAGATGTGAACAACATTAGTAAAGGTGTGTGTATGTAACCTAGGCGTAGTGTATAAACGCCTAGGGATAGTTAGTTAGTCAATTAATAGATTATTAGTTAGTGTTAGTTAGATGATGATGAAAACCTTGTTCAATAACAAAGAATTGATTAGTTTATTTCGCTGTGCATGTTATTAGTCTTTGTTATTGATCCCTATATGAGCTTATAAACGATCTTCACAATTGGTATCAAAGCGGGGAGCTCTTGATAAAGGGATCTACAAGGTTTTTCGAAGAAAAAGGTAAAAATTCGAATTTGGAACAATTTTCAATACTTCAAAGACTGTTTTCAAGAGGGCATAACTTTTTAGTGAACCGTTGGATCAAGCTACAATTATTTTTGGTGCATCTCCGTATATCCGTCTAACGTTTCACTGAAAGGATTGTCAATTAGAGCTCTCAATCAAAAGTTATAAGTTGTCGGTCACTTTAAACTAAAAAGTTTCAGTAAGGTTACTACAACACCGCTTTGAACGATCATAACGTTTTCGTTAACCATTGGATCATGACGAAATTTTAGGTGGACGTTCTCTATATAGCCATCTAACTTTTCAGAGGATGGATCGTCGATCTGAGCTATTATGTGAAAGTTACAGGCTGTTGAGGTTACGCGAGAGAGAGGTTTAAAGTTTCGAATTTTTGAGTTTTAATGCATGCAAAATTAACTTATGTTGATATTATATCATAAAGAATCGTTTGGACCTACAAGTCTAGTATCTATTAATTTTCCAAATCATGGATTGATTATTTTAATTGATCAATGAGATATGGTTATGTTTCGAAGTTGATTAGTACTGCTACGCCATGATTGGTCAATTGATACAAGCTCAACTTATTTGACTATTCAATGGAGTAATCTTTTTCTGATTGGTGGATGTTTGCTTATATTTGAGTCAAGCAGAATATTATTGTTCGAGAATGGATTATGGGGTTTGAATATTATTATCGTTTTTGGTATTTGCATGTAAACCGACTCATTAGACAGTAGTATATTGATTGGTTGACATAAAACCAAGTTTGTTGATTCTACATGGAGCTGTGAAATTGCTTGATTGGTTGATTTTTGTCGAGGGTTTACAAGGTACAAAAATAATAAGAGTATACTTGGAGCTGTTACTTTGGATGAAGTCTTCATGGTGATCGGTTTTCAAATCATTTTGAAACGCTATTGAATAATGACAAGGGCAAAGAAGGTTTTTGATGTCGCTTGCTTATCAGTTCATACTACTTCTTATATACTTAGTCCTGCTCGACACCATGTTAGTACTGCCCGTTGGTAATCGTTTCCACTACCAAGCTATCTAGTAACCACTGCTAATGCTTGTTTCCACTGCTTGGACGAAAGTACTGCTACTTGGACGAAAGTACTGCTTCAATATTCAGATAGGTACTGTTTCATATTGATATTTCAAAGCGTTCTAATCATGCATATGATAGATAGAATGATATACGTTGCATGTGATGGAGCTTGTGTTGATCTATACGAGGGTTTTATGCTTTGATTTTCATGACCAGTACAAGATCAGATTTATGGGAATGAATGCAAGGGTTTCAGTGCTTATTTAAGTATTCATGGTTGACTTTGAATAGGATATAGTGAATTTTCATGATTTTACCTCGTACCTATGGTTAGTATATCTTTATTCTAATATGATGGGTGATATGGACGGTGCATATAATATCATGGGTTACATGATACGTTATTTTCAAGATTGATTGGATGACGTGGGTAGATGACAATTAAGATTGTGAGAGCTTGACAACGTTGCCTACATGATAGAGTGGTCATGGATTTGCTTGTTGTGGCTTAAAGTTTGCAAAATATTCTTAGAGTTCTTTTAAAATCATGCTACTGATCTCAATATATTTAAACTACTGCTCACAGTTATATTGGTCGTCAAGGTTCAAGTTGAGATTGGTTATGTGCTTAAAGAAGATTTTTGTATACATTAGTCTTGCATGATATATTAAAGGGAGCATGTGCAAGTGAATGCATATATAAGGTTTAAAGTGCTTTGTGATTTGAGACAGTTTAGCAACAAATCAACAACAAAATTAGTGTCACTAACAGATTTGGGAGGAAGGAGAATGCAACATAGTGACAGATTAGCGACAGTTTAGTGACAGAAAAAGTGTTGCTAATAGGCTTGTTTTGGAATTGAGGGGAAGTCATACATGGATTTGATTCTCAGCTTGGTATGGAGTTTATTAGTATACACACACATGAGATTGGTATTGATATGATTGGTAAAGTAGACATCATGTTCAGGGGAAGATTCTATGGACGCTTTTACATGGTTTCTACAGGTTAATCTTGGAACTATTCTTCATATTACTACTACTTGGTTTCAAATGCAATTATAGTCATCTTTATTAGTATTTTAGGAGGTACTATGTTCTTCATGGCTAGAACTACAACGTATTTGTGATCATGGTGGTTAGTTATTCGACAAGTTCTTATGGTTATTTACATGCATCATTCGAGGGAAAGATTTTTACTACTACTTGTTGGTATTTATACTCCTGGTTCAGATTTCTTTTGCCTTAGTTTCATTTTAGCCGCTTTTTAGTGATCTTCATATGGGTATCTTGAGGCATTAGAAGGATGGATTAGTTGTATGATATTGGTTTGTGGTGGTTGGAATCAAAGTTGCTTCTACTTAGCGTCTCCTAGTGGAATATGACAAAAAGGGGAAGAAGGCATTACATAGAAGATTTGCAACTTGAAGATCCTTGGTGATATTGCATGTTTAAAGGGAAGTTCGTTTATCTTTCATGACATATTAACTTCAGGGGAAGTTCGTGCTTATTTGGTTTTGTCATTATCAACTAGGGGAAGATTGTTAGGAATTATATTTGAGTTGATTATGACAAAATATGAAAGATGAAGGACTTATGAAAACAAAGAAAGACAAGGGACTTACTTGTTAAAGAAGACTTTATTATTTAGTCCTTAGTAGTCAATTGTAACCCTAGACTCTCTAGTATATAAAGAGAGGCAGGGAATTAGGTTTGAGTGTGTCAAGATGTGAACACCATTAGTAAAGGTGTGTGTGTGTAACCTAGGCGTACTGTATAACGCCTAGGGATAGTTAGTTAGCCAATTAGCAGATTATTAGTTAGTGTTAGTTAGATGATGATGAAAACCTTGTTCAATAACAAAGACTTTATTAGTTTATTCCGCTGTGCATGTTATTAGTCTTTGTTATTGATCCCTAGATGAGCTTATAAACGATCTTCACAAAGTATTGTTTGGATTTGTTAACTGAATTTGGTTTACTTGCTTGCAAACCATCTGCTTTTCCTATTGAAAAAAATTTGATTTTAACTAGTGAATCTACTATAAATGATCCTGTGATAGATAACTTGACTGAATATCAAAAGTTGATTGGAAAATTGATTTACTTAACTCACACTAGGCCTGACATTGCTTATTCTTGTTTCCATCGTTTAGTCAGTTTATGCATAAGCCTCTAAAGTCTCATTTTAAAATTGCACTTATGGTTTTGAGATATCTAAAAGGTTCTCCTGGGATGGGTATTCATATTACCAGGTGCCCAAATGTTTCTCTTGAAGCATTTGTTAATGCAGACTGGGCAAAATGTGCTATAACTAGAAAGTCTCCACGGTTATTGTTTGTTCTTAAATGGTTCACTAGTTTCCTGGAAAAGAAAAAAACAAAACACCATTTCTAAATCATCAGCTGAAGCTGAGTATAGGTCTATGGCTTCTGCTACTTCTGAGGTTGTTTGGGTTCTTAAAATTCGAATGATTTGAACCGAACATTTTTTGCACTGCTAAACTTTTTTTGATAGTCAAGCCATTAAGATTGCAGTAATCTAATCCGTATTCCATGAAAGGACAAAACATTTGGAAATTGACTTACATTTTGTAATGGAAAAAATTTGGCGGTGTCATTAAACCTAAAATTCATATACCGAGATCAACCGGCGATGTTTTACTAGGGTTTAGGCAAGCTTCAACATAACAAGCTTGTGGGTAAACTGGGTATGGTTGATATGTTCCAGGTTGAAGTTAAGGGGGGATGTTGAAGTATTTAACTCAACCTGGAACTTATGTATAAGGACTAATATTGCCATAGTTGTAATTTGCAATTAAGGCTAATTTTATCTTTTGGTGAGAGTTAGCAAAAGTCTTGAAGTATAAGGGCTAGAGTTGACAACAAGTTGAAAGATAAAGTCAAGGCTGAGGTCAAGACTATTTAACCTGAAGTTCTGCTTAGGGTTTCTCATTCTTTACATACGCAAACACACAGTTACACATAGTTATTCTCTTTTGTATTCAATCAAAAGCTCTGTTAAATTTGTTCTTGTTATTCAATGTGAGTTTGAGAGTTTGTATGAACTATTGGCAAGATAGTCAATAGACATGCACCTGAGTAGCAGTGGCAAGTTGTGGGTTCTTGATTTGTTACTTTGCTTTACTGATTGAGATCAGTGTCTTTCTGATCTTGTTGTGTTTTTGGTTGATTAATAAGAGAGGCTTGAATTGAGATTCAAGTTTGATTTCTGTTTTGTTATAAAATTTTAAAATTTTGGCTTTCTTCCACGGAGTCTTGTGACAATCTTTATTGAGCAAAACTCAGTTTCGATATTTGTCTTTCAAGATGATCTTGTGATTCCGTCTTGGGAAGGTGAGCAAAAATGAAAGTGATATAGCCATGTTGCGTTTGACTCGCATTGGGAATGAAGAAGTAGAGAACAAGGATGATACTGATTTATCATGGATAGGTGATTTATTTTATTATTTTGTTTTGTTGCCTTTTTTGTGTTTCTGTCGTAGGGTAGCAGCAAAAGAAAATGAATAGAAGCTAGAGTTGACCAAGCAAAAGTGAAGGCTACATGTTGGCATATGATCAAAGGATTTGGCTTAATAAAAAGGATTATGTAGGGTGGCTAGGTAGTCCTTTTGGCATATGCAAAGGTTTATTTGGGTGGGTTGCAAGTATACGAGCCCCAAAGAGAAAAATATAGATCGGGTCGGGTTGGGCTTAAGGGTCCGGTGAGATAAAAAAAGTTTATTATAAATAATTTATATAATGGAAAATATTATTGAGGTCGAGGTAAGTTTCAACAAAAATAATCCGTAGCTTGTCGTGATTATAGTTCGATAAGAAAAGAAAAAAATGGCCATGAAAATCGGTAGTGAAATTTACGAGTGGTTACAGACATTGTCTGAATCTTGGATCTTGGGCGTCTGGTGAAGTTTTTGTGAGTGACGCCTTCCAGAAATGAGGCGTGACGCCATCAGGCTTTTGGATAAGAAATTCCGCTGAGCCGTCGCGTACACATTTTGATCAAGTCTTCTATATACGGATGGCGTCGCCCTTTGGTTGGGACGCCGTTAGGTGTAATGAACAGCTTGGGATGTCTTCAAGCTTAACTTTGCTATTTCTTCATATTTTTGCTCCTTTTCATCCAAATATGCTTCATTCTAGCATTTTTCTTCCAAAAGACCTAAAAAGTGAAAAGGAACGATTTTAAGCAGTAACGGATATAAAATGTGTCTATTTAGGGCTTAAATGACCCCCTAAAAATGTATGTTTTAAAATCCTTATCAACAACATAAAATATGAGCATAATCAGGGGAAACTGACACTTAAAAATCAGGATTATTTGATGTTATCACATTAATTAATTCATAACTAGGCTAACACTAAAGGTGTTTAGCTGGACATGATGTAAAGTGCAGTAAAATTAATGAATAAAACTTAAAAGTAATTAAACATTATGTTCGACTTTATGTCGATCTATGATTGATGTTGTTTGATGATGTAATATCCCTTGAAAAACTCTTGAATCTTGCCGGAAAATGGCTCTTGATGAAAGCCTAGTCGTCCTCCAACTGATGTGTAGAATGAATGTGTGTGTTGTGAGTGAATTAGGGCTATATTTATAGTTTTGGCTGGGCACGACAGGTATACGGCGTAACTATAAGTTAATGGTTACGTCGTATATGCTCTCGGTAAATAAAGTCTTCAAATTCTTTTGATGGTTACGACATATATGCAGCGATGTAATATGCCGTATATGACCTAGATCTCAAATCCCTTCGAATTTGATGAATCTTATGGCGTAGACATAAAGGAATCTTTACGTAGCATCAGCCCTCGTTAAATTTATGTACTTGATTACGACGTATATTCTGAGGCGTGATTATGCTGTAGCTTGTCTTAATATTTGGAAAATCATTAAGTCTTTAATAATGATAGGACGTATATTCATTGATGTGAATACGCCATATATGTCTTATGAATAGACCTAGTCGATTTGCTTCAACTATGAATACGGTGCATTGATAAGGATTTAAAACGTACACTTTTAAAGGGTCCTTTAAGCCCTTAATCGTCCACTTTTATATTCGTTACTGCTTAATTTCGTTCCTTTTCACTTTTTAGGTCTCTTGGAAGTAAAATGCTGGAATGATTCATTTTTGGACGAGAAGGAGTGAATATATGAAGAAAATGGCTAAGTCAAGATCAAGACACCCAAGCTCGAATTACACCGACGGCGTCTCAAACAGAGAGGGCGTCGTTCTTATGTAATTGAATTTGTGATGATTCTGCTTCCAACCGCCAAGTTTAATCACTCAAACCACCACTTGTGAATGGCGACCGTAACAAACTTAAAACGCCGCAAAATGCAATGAAGATCGTATATAAGTGTTTCCCGTCGTTATGTCCCCACGGAGACTCAATGGTGTGTAAACATGATCGATGATAGAATGATCACTAAGGATAGTGATCAAGAAGGATTTTTGTTTGATAATTATACCTAAAGAAAAGTTTATAAATTACAATGACTTAAATGCAAATTAAGAAAATTAAAAAGCTAAAATATATTAAATAAACGCTATCACTATATTTAAATTGATGTTCGTTTAAACTTAAAACGACGCGTTTAAATAAAATTACTAACGTATTTAAATAAACGCGGAAAATAAAGAAGGAAAATACCTAAGGATATGAAAATACATTTTACAATCCTAATTATACTAGAAAATTATTGGAAAAATAAAATTATTTTTAAGACTATTTATTTAATTATTATTAATTAAAAACTATTTTTAACTATTTATTAATACTCTAAAATAAAAGAAAATATGAAATAAGGCTAGAAAAATAAAATTATGACTTAGAAAAATCTAAAATATGATAAAACTTATTTTAAAACTGAAAATATATTTTTTAGACTTTTTATATATTTATTACTAATTTAAAACTATTTAAAAATAATTAAAATGCTAGAAAATACTATTTAAACTAATAAAATTATGGAAAAATATTTTTTTGGCTTTTTATATTTATCTTAATCTAGGAAAAAAAAATTATTTTTAAACTTTTTCTGATTTATTTGGATTAAATGCTAATTTAAAATGCTAGAAAATGACATAAAATGCAGAAAAATAGCAAATGAACAGTGAAAAATATGAAAACTTCCAGATAAGTCTAAAATAATATTCTAAATCTATGAAAAATATAAAAACATGGGCTTATGTGAAGGATTATGAGGTCAGATGAAAAGTGCTTATGAATAAGCACTTGTAATAAGCTATAAGCTAGAAATGAGACCCAACTGGAAGAAGAAGCTATAATATGCTAAAATGACAACTGAACAAGCTCAATGACTTAGAAATAAGCACTAAATAAGCCAAAATAAGCATAAGTCTTAACTGCTGCACAAGGCGCTTTTCGTAAAAGGGGTCAAAAGAAGCTAAGTAAAAAGCATTTAATAAGAAAGTAGGAGTGAACTACTATTTTTCTAATTTAGTTAAGCAGATAAACTTTAATATCCCAAAGGCTTAAGTCCTAAATCCTAATGATAAGATCACAGTGAAATTGTAAAGTTTATTCAAAAACTGCTTCTAGGAAATTTTGACTTTTGAATTACACTAAAACTTTGACTTATATGAACTTGGAATCAATCACATTGAATGAAAATGATAATTAGAGGTGAAATAAAGCTACATTAAGCTATATTATCTATATCCTAACCTATTGGCAAGATCTAAGCAACTGATTCCAACAGAAATGAGCATTAGATCAGATTACATGCAATTTTGACTAAGAGTGAAATCGATGCAAAATGAAACTTTGAGTGTATTAAACCTAAGTGAGACTAACTCAACTGATCTTAACCTCTAAATAAGCTTTAAACACAGATTACCTTCTTGATCCAAACACTAATTTAGATCCTATTTTATAAAATCTTACCAACTGCTACCTAATCTTACTATGATAATTACTCAATTTCAAATTCAATTGATATAAAAACTCCTAAATGATGCAAATACTCTAGCTTTAACTATCAAAGAGTTGCCTATATTACTTATGCAATTTAACTCTAATAAGCAGATATGAATCAATAAGTGCGACTATTCTATAACGAGATGCGAGATCAAATGCAAATGTAATTAAACTGAATTTAGCAAAACTAAGCAAACAATAGAACAAGTATTCAACTGGATCAAATTATAATATGGAATTTTAGTACTAACCACATCCGCCATCGTGGATGCAACTTTGGACCATGAATCACTATTTTTAACCCATAACCAATCAAAATCAATGCTCAATTCCAACCCAGTTCCAAAGCAAACCAAGTATCTAAACCATTTCAACTTCCCATTTGATCACGCTTGACTTTTGTTGACCAAATACCAAATATGCTTAAAACTTAGAATTAAGCTCACTAAAAGCTACACTAGTTAGCTTATTGGAGTTATAATAAGGTTTGTTGAAGCCGGCTTTTAGTTCATTTAAAAGTGCATATATAAAAGAAAACTTAAAAAAGAAACTTGGATAAACTTGTAATTAGAACTTGATCTTGATTACAAACGTTTAAATAACTTACATTTAATACATAGAAACTGAAAATAACAATTTAAGACTTTAATTAAGACATTAAAAGTAAAAACGACATATATGAAAAATAAAACTAAGAACTACTACTAAACTATGTCTTTCTTCCTTCTATTTATACCAAAAAGCTTCCAGCGTGCTTCTGATCATTTCCCACTTCTATTCAGAGCCATTGGATGAGAAGAGTTGATATTGGCCGTTTGATGTATTTTTGGCGGGAAAGTGGTTTTAACGGTGGTGGGTGTTTGAGTGCAGGGGATTTAATGTTTCTTGGATGTTGTTGAAGTTGGGGAACAAGGAAATGTGAAGTTTATTTGGAAGGATGGGAGTACCGGTTTTGCGAAGCTTGGGAAGGAAGAAAAAAAGAGAGGGAAAGGTGGGGTTGTTTGACCGGGTGCTGACTTGGGATATTATTAGTAAGGGGGGTCAAAATGAAGGGTCCAAATGGAGGTTCAAGGGTCAAGTTGTGGGGTCAAGGGTACAAAGGGTTTAGGCTTAAATAACAAGGACCAATTTGTAATTTAAAGACCAAGGACCATTGCGCCAATTTATAAAAGTTGTTTCAGGGATAAAAATGACAAGTTCCAATAGTGCAAGGACCAAAATGGACATTTTCAGATTTCCAAGGACTATATTTGCCAAATTTGAAACTTGAAGGACCAAAATGGTAATTTCTCAAAACTTTTGACATTTTTCACCAAAGGACTAATTATGACAAGTTATGATTTTTAAAAGGACCTTTGAGTTTCTTTTGAAATAAGTGTCAGTTTAACTTTTGAAACTTTGATTTGAAACCGCCAATTATGCAAACTTAGCTCATTTTCTTCATCGATTTTAAACATTTTGCATCAAAACATATAAAATGTAATTTTAGGATATTTTCAGTATTTTGATTGATGAGTGTCTAAATACTCATCATTTTTGTACTATCTAGACTGCAAAAACATCTGAAAACACTCAGAAATGCATCAAAATGATAGAAATATTTCAAATCAGTGTTTTATGTGTTTTAAATGCAAAAATATCAAAATCGGATGAAAACGATTAAGTTTGCATAATTGGCGTTTAGTCCCAAGTTTCAAAGTTGTCAAATCTAGTCCCCGAATTTCAAAAACTTGTAAAAAGTAATTTAAGGTCCATGAGATTCAAAAGTTGTCAAAACAAACCCTTTAAAGTCTAAAATTTACAAAATGACAACTTTAGTCCCTGAACTTTGAAAAATGTCAAATATAGTCCTTGGTGAATTTTAAAAAGTGAAAATAATCAAAAATAAACCTTGTACTATTCATAAATGACAAAATTGGTCCTTATGGTTAACTTTGAAGAATTTACATGTTTGGTCCCTCAAGTTTCAAAGTTGGTGATTTAGTCCTTGGACATTTAAAAATGGAAAATAATCAACCTTGGTCCTTGTACTATTTATTTATGTCAGGTTTGGTCCTTGTGAGAACTATGGAAGATTGGCAAGATTGGTCCCTTAACTTTGGCAGATTTACATTTTTTGTCCTTGGGTTATTAAGCTACATCAAATGGACCCTTTGTTATTACTTAACCCAAATCCAAATCACAAACCCAGCTGGCCCAAAAATACAACCCGACCCAAAAATTTAAAACAAGAATACCGCCACTCTTGTTTATCCATCTCTCCACCCCTGATAACCGAACCGTGTGGTTTCTCCACCTCACTACCACTTTCCACCTTTCAATCTTATCTCCACCACCTGTCTAACCACTCTTAACACCTCCACATCCCACCAAAATACATTAATTGATAAAACCCAAATGACTTTTTGCCTTTAAAATCAACGAGATATGTTACAGAGATCCAATGGTGGTGGGAATAACCTGCTTATGGGGAGTCTCAAAATGCTATAAAGAGAGAAGAAAAAGCAGTGGAGAAATCTATCTAGAGTAGTTTAGTTTTTACATGTCGTAGGTAGTTCATTTTCAATTTCCCTGTTTATTTAAGCTTTAAAATGAATCAAGATCTGAAGTGTATTTTGAACTTTGTTTAATAAGCAATCTGCTTTCCTTGTAGTTCATTTAATTAATGAAATTCGCTTTTGTTCAATTCTCAATCTCATCTTCATTTCTGTTTTTAAGGTTCCTTATTAGCTTAATGAGTGTTTAAAAACATAACTTAAGCTTATTTAACTCATCTTTTCAGTTTAAGCCTCTTATATAAAAAAATAAAAAATCTCTCAACAATATAAAAAATATAGAAGTCTGGGTCAACTTAATTTGTTATTAAACTGTTTTGATAAGCTCTCCTATAGCTTAATGATTGCTTATATAAGCTTCTACTCATGTTTGATTCTCAAAATTAGTCAACAAAAGTCAACCGAAAAGCTCAATGTGAACTTGGTTATGGAATGGGTTGATGAAGCTTGATTTGGGTTGGATTTGGTTTGAAATAGAGTAGTTTGGTTCTGGTCTTAGTCTGCAAATAAGCTGGACCCATGTGAGTTTGTATTTCACTTTCTTATTTCCATCTATTTTGCCTAGTGAGCTTGCATGTGTATCTGTGGTTACCAATAGGTTAGACTTGTTTAAATAGTTGTATTTAGGTCATGTAAACCTGGGCTGATCGAGCTAGAAACAACAGTTTGTTTAGTTTTAAATTGCATATCGGAGAAACAAGGGTGTTTGGATTTATTAAGCCAGCAGAGAGATTCAGGTTTGAGGTTTGTTGCTTTAGGCTTGATAAGCTCTATTGAACTCATTGCAGTCATAAACTTGTGCTTGCATTAGCTAGAAGTCAACATCACTTATAAACTGTCTTAATAACTTAACTGTTGGATTTTTATAAAAGCAAAAACTTATTTTGTGTTTCAAATTCATAGGCATAGCTTGCACTAAGTTTATTTCATCAATTAAAATCAATCTCAGTTCACAAAATGGATTCAAATCTCAGTTTGGTCAAAATATCACTTCTGTGTTGAAAGTCAAAAGCTTGAAAATACCAGTTTTCACCCAAATGGGGTGAATTTTCATGAGTTCATTTCTGGGCCAATTTCAGTGGAACTTGGGATTTTTAAAACTTCAGTAGGTCTATTTTCTTATTATCATTTTTGTATAATTTTGTCAAATTTTTATAAGCTCTAAAATGTCTTGTCAATAAGACAAATGCCCTGTGCATTGACTCGGATACAATCAGTCTCAGACAGGTTTGTGCAACTTTGCACAGAGCTCAATTGAGCTTGTCCAAGTCATTTTTGGTTTACAAGCTCTTGCCCAGTCCTCTTTAATTTCCAATATTTGTTTTCTAGTTTCCCAAATATTTAAGTGCTTATTCTTAGGCTTTGAAGTAGTAACCGTTTTTGCACTTAAATTTAAATAAGCCAAATCTTTGTAGATTGCAATTCAGAGGTTTAAGATAGTTGTTTTTAGTTCCTTTTGAGTTCTTTTAACATAATATAGCTTCTATAATCAGTTGGTGCTTATTGGTAGCTGTTAGCTTATCTTGAGTGCTTATTTATAAGCACTCTCCACTGCAGTTGCATTTTCCTCCACATAAGCATATGTTTTTATATTTTTCATAGATTAAGAATAATATTTTAGTATTTTCCTGAATTTTTCATATTTTTCCATCACTGTCTAGTATTTTTCTTTATTTTAAATAGTTTTTAAATCTTTTTAAATAGCTTTTAATACTAATAAATCAGAAAAAGCTTAAAAAAAATATGTTTTCAATTTTCATAGATTAAGATAAATATAAAAGTCATAAAAAGTATTTTTCCATAATTTTCTTGGTTTAATTAGTATTTTCTAGCATTTTAATTAGTTTTAAATAGTATTAAATTAATAATAAATACATAAAAAGTCTAAAAATATATTTTCAGTTTTAAAATAAGTTTTATCATATTTTAGATTTTTCTAAGTTATAATTTCATTTTTCTAGGTTAATTTTGTATTTTCTTATATTTTAGTGCATTTTAAATACTTAATAAAAAGTTTTTAATTAATAATAATTAAATAAATAGTTTTAAAAATAATTTTCTTTTTATAATAATTTTCTTTTATTATTAGGATTGTAAAAATGTCATTTTCATATTTGTATGCCTTTTATTTCTTAAAACTCACGCTTTATTTTATGGTACACGTAATTTTATTTAAACGACGTTTTAGGTTTTAAACGCCCATCATTATAAAAATAGTGATATTATTTAATATATTTTATCTTTTAATTTCCTTTAATTTGCATTTAAGTCATTGTAATTTATAGATCTTTTCTTTAGGTATAAATTTCTCAAAAACCTTATTGATCACTATCCTTAGTGATTATTCGACATCCGACCGCGGTTAAACACCAATTCATCCTCCTGGGACTTAACGACCAGAATCCCCTATATTCCTCTGATCTAAATTGCATTTGGTTTCTCGAGCATTATTACGGTTGGCCATCACAAGCCAGCTGGGCTCGAGTGATTAAACTGGACGGTTCGGAGATCAAATTTTACGTCATTGCCGTGGGAGGTTTTGAAGCAAGTTGTTTTAAGCATTTCCAGATTCATTCTTGCACATATACCACCATTTGTAAACAGTTTTTTGTAAAATTATCAAAACCATAAAACCCAAAAATATTTTCATTCTTTGTTTTTACAAAATGTTTATCCAAAAATCCAAAAATATTCATCTTTACCCTCTTACCCTTTTTGATTCTTTATTCTTTTACCCTCTATCCATTTGATTCTAACTTCTTCTATTCTCATGGAATCTCTCGACTACGACAATTCTCGAACTAAGTTGAAAAACTTCCTACTTTATCACAAATGTCAAGAACGTGTTTGTATTGAATGATCCATTAATTCGCGAGGGAAATGGAACGAGAAACCGGGGTGACAAAGGACCGTGTACTTTCCTCTTATAATGGAGGTGCTAACACGTCCAACCTACGGTTATCCAAAGATCTAATCCCTCGATTGCTCCTAAGCCGTCTAAAATTGATCCTAAACTTTCACGATTTACGGTTAAAAGCAAACATGCAAAATTTAGATCGGTGACTAGCAAGATTGACTTGCCTAATCTTCACGTTTCTCAAGAACCGTAACTGAGACCATAACGAAGTGGTGGAAATTGCTAGCCTCGAGCACACCACTTGTCCCACCTCCGGATTTTTCAAATATTCTTCGAAGTCTTAATAGTCATTCGGATCACCATGTTTGTTTTGTTGATTCTTTGAATGAACCGATTCCTTCTCATAATTCTCAAATAGAATCGCTTATTCCTGTGTCTGCCAGGTGAGCCTCTTTTGGTTCACTGTCACTGTGCACGATGTACGAGGTGGTAATGATATTGAACGGAGTTGTTTGTTTTGTGGTTCGAGGAATTCATTTGATTATGATCCTAATCCGAACTCATTTAAAGACCCCTCAAATTTTTCCACTACCCACCGCAGTACCGGACTTATCTTCATATAATCAACATCATCAGCATGGAATTTTGTGGAGGTCCTCACCAAGGATTTGAGTGTCAATCCGAAACACGCTTTTTTACTTAACGCTTTTAGTAAACCTCGTGACTTTGGAAATGACCAAATTCCATATTATTCACATGACCAACCACAACAATCATTTTGTTGTTGTGAACTCGTGGAGGTCCCCATTTTCCGATTGTCAAAAAAGGAATCCATTTCCTTGTAACAATTACGACTATCCATATCACGACCAACCTCCATACAAGGCAAATGACTCAAACTCCTCAAAGAAACCCAACAAGACACTTATCTAGAACTTCGAGTCAAGTGAAAGAACCGAGAGTTGAGTAAAACAAAGATTTCATAATGTTCCCGTTTTTCTTGTGTATATTGTGGGGGTCCTCATGATGATTATCAATGTCAACCTTCCGGTTTTGACAAATCTCTACTCCCACAATGTCCCATCATTCAAAATTCACATGAGAAATCCATGGAAGAATTGTTAGTCAAGAAAGGTTTGCTAAAATAAATTCTCAAATTGCCTTTGAAAAGTCTATTAGGAATTAATTGCAAAAGAAAAAGCAGCCAGATCTAGCTCTCAATTTCGTTTTATTCTCGATGACAAGTGATGATGAGGATGCACTTGGTATCCTACAATTTTATAAAGATTCATCAAGATCATCAGCTGATATCCCATTGAGATTCATTCTCAAACAACCGCCATCACACCCAAAGCTCCCACTCACTCTCTCAACATGGGGGATGAGCATCTTGACACCGTTCCTTAAAAGAATCGATCTAATTCATAAAGTCTAGTGTTGAGGACCTTGTCCCAATCCCGAGAGTCACAGGAATTATCATCATATGTGATATCCCTACTCCTCTTGTCTTCCAAAATGATCATATTGAGATGTTCTCTCGATTCGATGAGAACTATTCTTTATCTGTGGGACATATGGGTTATGGGGAATTACCTTCCGAGTAGTTTTGAAGAAGAGAATGATGAAGAAATAATCCAAGACTAAGCTCATTTACATTATTGAATGTTAATCTTCTCATTTCTAGAATGAGGCTTTTAATGAAAGCCTACTTCATATCCCTCCCCTTTGAGGATAGTGCACTTTTGTTCGATGATTCTATTCCGGAATTGCAAACGTTCCATTTAGATCATATGGGGAGATTAAAGATTAGTGGTATTACCACTTCTATCTCTTGATACCCTCCCATTATGAATCATTCACTTTAGTTAGCCCTGAACTCACCAAATGAATCTCTAATATGAATCATTCTCCTTTAAGGAGTTCTCCTTTGAACTCACTCATATCATATCTCTACCGGAGTATGATAACTTCTACTTTGATCTAGACACACCGGGATATGTCTAGACCAATTGAGCTTAAAAGATGAAATTCATGCTATCATGAATTCTCCTTACGATTATGATGAGTTAGTCAAGATTATTATCATGACTTTCTTTCTCTTCTTCACCTATCGTGGCTTCTCTGTTCTTCACTCCTTCGAATGAAGACATTATTTTTGACCGCATTTTCATTTATCATTTTGAGCGGTTCTATGTATACCTCATCGATTGTGGAACTTTCACGCATTCAATGTTTATACAAACATTTTAAATGAAAGTCGATGGAGATTGTCTCTTCCACTTACTTCCCCATGAACAAATTAATGCGGAGATCGAGTCAAGCTAGCATTTCGGTAATCAAAAACAGTAGTTAAACATGGGTTTTCACCATTGTGTCCCTGTAGTGTGGGGAGTTGCCCATTGTTGTATATCGTTTTCATCCAAAAAAAAATTGTAAATTTTAAAAAGAGAATAATTGTTGTGTTTTTACACTTAGCTAGTAATGTTATCTTTTTACATTCTAAGTTCGGCATAACGGTACTTTGAATATTGAGACAATATTCATTTCTAAGTTGTGGGGGAAATTCCGCTTAATTTGATCATAAATGTACCCTTTAGTCCCTTTTCCCCAAAATGGCCAAATTTTAAAAAAAATTTAGTGGAAGTACTATGTACTAAACACAACAAATGGTAATCAGTCCACCATGTCTAACCCACATAAGGATTGGCT